>JARWKJ010000003.1:2913665-2923665 GCA_029959095.1 Rhinichthys osculus
CGAACAGGAACCCTCGAGCGTCCAGTCCTGGGAGTTAAAGAGGACTCAGTTCAATAACGTGTCCAGCTGATCATTAAACATCACAGCGCTTTAAACACATCGGCCCAAAGACACGACTCTTATGATCAAATGCTCCAGCATGACGAGAGGATTAATATCTTATCTTTCAAAACTGTCTTATATTAAACAGTACACGATTACACTACGGCACGAGCAGAAGTCGATACATCATCAGTCCTTCAGATGTGTGTGTGTGTGTGTGTGTGTGTGACAGTATGTGCTCATCTCACATATACTCTGTGTGTGTGTGTGTGTGTGTGTGTGTGTGTGTGTGTGACAGTATGTGCTCATCTCACATATACTCTGTGTGTGTGTGTGTGTGTGTGTGTGTGACAGTATGTGCTCATCTCACATATCGTGTGTGTGTGTGTGTGTGTGTGTGTGTGTGTGTGTGTGTGTGTGTGTGTGTAAATCAAAAAACAATTTTGATTTCATGGGGACGTTAAGTCCTCTTTCAATTGAACATTATTCCTTTAAAATGTAAATAAAGGGTAACACTTTATTTTAAGGTGTCATTGTTACAGTGTAATTGTATATTTAAGTACAGAGTAATATTAAGCAACTACATGCACTTACTCTAGGGTTAGGGGAGATCAGGGTTTGGGTGAGGGTTAGTTTCATGTAATTATGCATAATTTACTGTTATTACTGGTAAGTCTATGTAACAAGGACACTAAAATAAAGTGTTACGAAAAGTTGTAATACACATTACACAATAGGACTCTAACAATCATTAATGTCACTGTATTTAATCAGTTCTGAGGTTTATTAGTGTAACTTTGACCCTTAATGTGCAGACCCAGTTATTAACGTGCAGACCCAGTTATGAATGTGCAGACCCAGTTATGAATGTGCAGACCCAGTTATGAATGTGCAGATCCAGTTATGAATGTGCAGACCCAGTTATGAATGTGCAGACCCAGTTATGAATGTGCAGATCCAGTTATGAATGTGCAGATCCAGTTATGAATGTGCAGACCCAGTTATGAATGTGCAGACCCAGTTATGAATGTGCAGACCCAGTTATGAATGTGCAGATCCAGTTATGAATGTGCAGATCCAGTTATGAATGTGCAGATCCAGTTATGAATGTGCAGACCCAGTTATGAATGTGCAGACCCAGTTATGAATGTGCAGATCCAGTTATGAATGTGCAGACCCAGTTATGAATGTGCAGACCCAGTTATTAATGTGCAGATCCAGTTATTAATGTGCAGATCCAGTTATTAATGTGCAGACCCAGTTATGAATGTGCAGACCCAGTTATGAATGTGCAGATCCAGTTATGAATGTGCAGACCCAGTTATTAATGTGCAGACCCAGTTATGAATGTGCAGATCCAGTTATTAATGTGCAGATCCAGTTATTAATGTGCAGATCCAGTTATTAATGTGCAGACCCAGTTATGAATGTGCAGACCCAGTTATTAATGTGCAGATCCAGTTATGAATGTGCAGATCCAGTTATGAATGTGCAGACCCAGTTATGAATGTGCAGACCCAGTTATTAATGTGCAGATCCAGTTATGAATGTGCAGATCCAGTTATTAATGTCCTCTTACCGACTATCAGGTCCGGCTGAGAGTAAGAGTTTCTCACGTGTTCCTCAAACAGATCCATCACTGCAGTCAGAGCCTTCGGGTCCTTCAGGATCGGGAAAATATCCCTGCGAAACACACACACACACACACACACACACACACACACACACACATATCTGAAACTCTGAAACTAACGCTTCAGTGAGTCCCTCGTGAACGCGCTTCCACCGCGCGTTTAACTGAGACTGAGAAATATTAATATTAATACCCACTTGAACGGAATCCCTTTCGTAGGGAAATCTGGGAAAGTTCTGATGCATTTGCTGATTAAATCCAGTTTCTCCTCCATCGTGACCACACGCGCTGCGAGGATTCGGACTGACGCTGGAGTAAAGCACGTGATCGAGACAACCAATAGCGTGCGCCTCCTCACCACGTGACCTACACGTCATCGAATCGTCATCAAAAATATATGATGTTTTAAGTAGGGCTGGGAAAAAATTAATTGTGATTAATCGCATCCAAAATAAAAGTTTTGTTTACATAATATTTGTGTGTGTAGTGTGCAGAATTATTTTGTATATATAAATACACACATATGCATGTATATATTTAAGAAATATTTGCATGTATATACTGTATATATATTTATACATCATTTATATTATATATAAATATAATTTTTTTTATATTAATAACACATTTTTCTTAAATATATACATGCATGTGTGTGTATTTATATATACAAAATAATTATACACACTACACACACATATTTTATGTAAACAAAACTTTTATTTTGGATGCGATTAATCACGATTAATTTTTTCCCAGCCCTAGTTTTAAGTATGTTGTTGGTCAGATTTCTGTTCCTTTATTAAGGCTCATATCATGTCCAGCTTAAAAATTTGTTATTTGGTGTTTTCTCTTATGACAAATCTTATCATAAGGAATATTACTTAATTAGCGTCTTCTGTTAGCTAAATTTAGTATTCATAAATGTAAATTTGAAGGAAACAAGCCTTTGTTTGCAGAAATTCAACAATACCTAAACACAATATCGGGTTTGAAGAATAAAAAAGCTGCGAATTGTTTCAGTCTGTAAACATTTGCACTTTTTTATGTTTGTCACTGTTTCTGTATATCTTTTTATGTTTGTTTATTTGGTTTACTCATTGCACCCCTGACTGTAGTTGTAATTCTTAAAAATCAACAATAAAAAAAATTTAAAATGATAATATCGAAGAAAAACAAATAAATAGTATACTGTAGTATTTGTTACATACTTTTATTTTTTGTAAATGAAAAAAGTATTACGAAAAACATTATATATAGCTATATAAAGTGACTGACAATAAATATATAAAGCATAGCACACATAATATTTTACACTAGATGTATTTGTTCTGGAACAGTTGTTGACAGTATTCACTGGAAAAGATTACGCTGAAGAATCATACTTTTTTATTACACAATATTTGCATAATATCCACACAACCGACTCCCAGATTGCAACTTTAGTTGATGTTTTGAATGTGTGTGTATTCTGTAAAATTGAGGAACAAACTTTGCACCATTTATTTTATCATTGCAATCAGATAAAATGTATTTGGGAGAATGTTTAACCGATCTACTTTTATAAAATGTGAGATAAATTTATTGCAAATTGTTTATTCACCAAAACAAAGACTAGATTGCAGAGATTTGAGCCACAGAATAAAAAATAAAAAAGGTAATTGCAACTTTGACACAATTCTGAATTTTCACAATTTTATCTCAGAATTGCATGATATAGAGTAAAAATTGTGAGATAAAAAGTTGCAATTACATTTTAATATATATATATATAGGCCAATATACACTCACCGGCCACTTTATTAGGTACACCTGTCCAACTGCTCGTTAACACTTAATTTCTAAGCAGCCAATCACATGGTGGCAACTCAGTGCATTTAGGCATGTAGACATGGTCAAGACAATCTCCTGCAGTTCAAACCGAGCATCAGTATGGGGAAGAAAGGTGATTTGAGTGACTTTGAACGTGGCATGATTGTTGGTGCCAGAAGGGCTGGTCTGAGTATTTCAGAAACTGCTAATCTACTGGGATTTTCACGCACAACCATCTCTAGGGTTTACAGAGAATGGTCCGAAAAAGAAAAAACATCCAGTGAGCGGCAGTTCTGTGGGCGGAAATGCCTTGTTGATGCCAGAGGTCAGAGGAGAATGGCCAGACTGGTTCGAGCTGATAGAAGGGCAACAGTGACTGAAATAACCACTCGTTACAACCGAGGTATGCAGCAAAGCATTTGTGAAGCCACAACACGCACAACCTTGAGGCGGATGGGCTACAACAGCAGAAGACTCCACCGCGTACCACTCATCTCCACTACAAATAGGAAAAAGAGGCTACAATTTGCAAGAGCTCACCAAAATTGAACAGTTGAAGACTGGAAAAATGTTGCCTGGTCTGATGAGTCTCGATTTCTGTTGAGACATTCAGATGTTAGAGTCAGAATTTGGCGTAAACAGAATGAGAACATGGAACCATCATGCCTTGTTACCACTGTGCAGGCTGGTGGTGGTGGTGTAATGGTGTGGGGGATGTTTTCCTGGCACACTTTAGGCCCCTTAGTGCCAATTGGGCATCGTTTAAGGGTGGTTCTTCAACTACAGGCACTTTTGGCCTTGTGAACTTGAGGGGGAAAAAAGTGTTCAAATCAAAATTGTTACAGTCTAACAGTTAAATATAACTAGTCTAGTTTAATGATCCATAAGCGAACGCACTTACATTATAAGACAAATTGGTGTTTTTTGACATATTTTCCGGTCCGCACTGAACAAATGTCATTTCCATCACATGTAAATATTTGATTATTATTTTAAAATATTATGATATAGATCATTTCTTAACACTGTAAGACCACTTTCACACATAGTATTACCAGTTTATACCTATATTGCAATTACCATAGATTTTTGGATTAAGTAAATTAATTGTCATGAACCCCAAACACAAAGCTTACATCCACCACAACTTGAAATATAATATTGGATTGGTTAGATACATTTAAAAAAAAAAAATACTAGTGTTATTACATTAAGTGGACCATTATCCCATAAACTATGCTGAAGTTTTTAATGAGTGATTAGAATTTTGTATATATTTTTTAAAAAGTTATGAGGGGGTGGAAATGACTGGTTGTTGTGGAAATGACAATGAATGGACGTCCATGTAGAAAAACAGAAGACTTTTATTTGAAACTTTCTGAAACAGACAATTCCATTTAACAAATCATTAATCTCATTAGTCATTAGTTTGTTTGGTTCTGTTTTGGTATAGGACTGAGACCTTTCTGCAGTTGACTTCCGCGGCATCTTAAAAATAGATGAAAAGGCATTTCAACAAATATATATTTGAATAAATACATTAGCATTGTACATTTCAATAAATAAAATATACATATGTAGCCCCACATTCTATTAATTGCACCTTGTAAGCATAAATGTCATTTCCACCTCACCTTTGTCATTTCCACCCAAGAAGGAATGTGTTGGAAATGACGGTGGTGGAAATGACAATCCTGCAGTATTTTGGAAAAAAATCCAAGCTAGTATTACAGATTAGCTATGAATTGGTAGCTAGCATTGCATGCACATAAAATACATCTGTTTATGTTAAAAAATCTATTTATTTACAAACTCAATTGATCTTACGCCATGTTTGGAAATGACATACAATAAAAATATTTTCATTTCAAGCAATATTTACCTTAAGTTTTCTTCTCCAAGTTGGTGAATAAATTAAAAGTCTCCTCCATGTCAGACATGTGCTGTGATGTCATTGTTCATCTCCATAGAAACTACCCAAACAATCTTTCAAAAAAGCCTTTTAAAAGGGACATTACATCGTTGTGGTGGAAATGACAGCAATATTGTGGGACAACTACATTTTGTATATAAAATCACATTAATAGTTGTCTGACCTTAAATACCACAATTATGTTTTGATTATTTTACTGATACTTTATACAGTCATATTAAAAAAAAATAGATAAATCATTTTTTTACACTTCTTTTTCATTATTGAAGATCAGAAGTCTGGGTGTGGGACAAGCACAAAACAGCAATATTTGCATCTATAATGATATTAAAAAAGGTGAAAAAATCATCGTAGACTACCGGTAAAAAGTTTCTAAAGTACTTTCATTGTAAAGTTAAATATGAAAGTGTGAATTTTTCAAAATTAAATGTTTTTTTATAAAATATGATCAAAGGACATGAAAGTGCCCATAGTCTAAGAATTGCCCTTAAATGCCACGGCCTACCTGAGCATTGTTTCTGACCATGTCCATCCCTTTATGGCCACCATGTACCCATCCTCTGATGGCTACTTCCACCATGTCACAAAGCTCTAATCATTTCAAATTGGTTTCTTGAACATGACAATGAGTTCACTGTACTAAAATGGCCTCCACAGTCACCAGATCTCAACCCAATAGAGCATCTTTGGGATGTGGTGGAACGGGAGATTCGCATCATGGATGTGCAGCCGACAAATCTGCGGCAACTGTGTGATGCCATCATGTCAATATGGACCAAACTCCCTGAGGAATGCTTCCAGCACCTTGTTGAATCTATGCCACGAAGAATTGAGGCAGTTCTGAAGGCAAAAGGGGGTCCAACCCGTTACTAGCATGGGGTACCTAATAAAGTGGCCGGTGAGTGTATATGAAAAGTGGCATACTAAAAGTTTATGAAGGCAGTGAGTTAAATTCAACTGATTAAAAATCATAACGCCATTGTTTACATTTTTATTGTACTTTATTATATAAACAAGTTTTAAAAATAATTTATTGCCCCCTAAGAAAAAATTAAAGAAGAGTTGATTTAAATGAATTGCACAGATATCAAAATAAAAGAGAATAACGTGATCATATGCAGACAATTTTACAATCATGTACAGTCAAAATTATGCTTTAGCTAAAATAAATATACAGTATTTACGGATGATGGTGTGTTTTGGTAATCGTGTTCGTCAGTCGATGTTTCTATAAACATGCATATTCTCCAACGATCTGCACTCTTCAGTCCCGATGCCTTTTCAACATGACGGAAACATTCAATCTTCCAAAAGCATAACAATATTCATTAACACAAAATATTCTAAGAGGAAAGTTACACTCCTTCTTGACATCAAAATGTGAAAGGATTTAAAAAAATAAATTAAAGGGATAGTTCACCCAAAAGTGAAAATCAGCCCATGATTTACTCTCCCTCGAGTCATAGGTGTATATGACATTCTTCTCCAGACGAATACAATCGGAGTTATATTAAAAAATGTCCATAAAAGTGTATCCATCCATCATAAAAGTGAATTTGTATGATGCACTTTAATGATGGATAGATGCACTTTTATGATGAATAGATGAGCTTTTATGATGGACAGATGCACTTTTATGATGGATAGATGAGCTTTTATGATGGATAGATGCACTTTTATGATGGATAGATGCACTTTTATGGACATTTTTTTATATAACTCCGATTGCATTCGTATGAAAGAAGAATGTCATATGCACCTAGGATGGCTTGAGGGAGAGTAAATCATGGGCTAACTTTAATTTTTGGGTGAATTATCCCTTTAAAGACACAGAAAAAACAAATATAATTTTAGACTGGAATCTTGTGGATAATAAACTCCATTAATGTGGCCAGTCACACTTCCACGGCTTGGACTCGGGCGCTTTCAGACACTTTCCCAGTCGCTCACAGCCAGCAGGACTCCAGTTCTGAGGAGAACACAGAAAGAAGATGCTAAAAGACACTCTGATGCTGTTACTGTCAGTGAACACATGATGCCGCTGTTACTGTCAGTGAACACATGATGGCGCTGTTACTGTCAGTGATCACATGATGGCACTGTTACTGTCAGTGAACACATGATGGCACTGTTACTGTCAGTGAACACATGATGGCGCTGTTACTGTCAGTGATCACATGATGGTGCTGTTACTGTCAGTGAACACATGATGGCGCTGTTACTGTCAGTGAACACATGATGGCACTGTTACTGTCAGTGATCACATGATGGTGCTGTTACTGTCAGTGAACACATGATGGCGCTGTTACTGTAAGTGAACACATGATGGCGCTGTTACTGTCAGTGAACACATGATGGCGCTGTTACTGTCAGTGATCACATGACTCTGATGCTGTTACTGTCAGTGAACACATGATGGCGCTGTTACTGTCAGTGATCACATGATGGTGCTGTTACTGTCAGTGAACACATGATGGCGCTGTTACTGTCAGTGATCACATGACTCTGATGCTGTTACTGTCAGTGAACACATGATGGCGCTGTTACTGTCAGTGATCACATGATGGTGCTGTTACTGTCAGTGAACACATGATGGCGCTGTTACTGTCAGTGAACACATGATGGCACTGTTACTGTCAGTGATCACATGATGGTGCTGTTACTGTCAGTGAACACATGATGGCGCTGTTACTGTCAGTGAACACATGATGGCGCTGTTACTGTCAGTGAACACATGATGGCGCTGTTACTGTCAGTGAACACATGATGGCGCTGTTACTGTCAGTGAACACATGATGGCGCTGTTACTGTCAGTGATCACATGACTCTGATGCTGTTACTGTCAGTGAACACATGATGGCGCTGTTACTGTCAGTGAACACATGATGGCGCTGTTACTGTCAGTGATCACATGACTCTGATGCTGTTACTGTCAGTGAACACATGATGGCGCTGTTACTGTCAGTGATCACATGACTCTGATGCTGTTACTGTCAGTGAACACATGATGGCGCTGTTACTGTCAGTGAACACATGATGGCGCTGTTACTGTCAGTGAACACGTGATGGCGCTGTTACTGTCAGTGAACACATGATGGCGCTGTTACTGTCAGTGATCACATGATGGTGCTCTTACTGTCAGTGAACACATGATGGCACTGTTACTGTCAGTGAACACATGACTCTGATGCTGTTACTCTCAGTGAACACATGATGGCGCTGTTACTGTCAGTGAACACATGATGGCACTGTTACTGTCAGTGAACACATGATGGCACTGTTACTGTCAGTGAACACATGATGGCGCTGTTACTGTCAGTGATCACGTGATGGCACTGTTACTGTCAGTGAACACGTGATGGCGCTGTTACTGTCAGTGAACACATGATGGCGCTGTTACTGTCAGTGATCACATGACTCTGATGCTGTTACTGTCAGTGAACACATGATGGCGCTGTTACTGTCAGTGAACACATGATGGCGCTGTTACTGTCAGTGATCACATGACTCTGATGCTGTTACTGTCAGTGAACACATGATGGCGCTGTTACTGTCAGTGATCACATGACTCTGATGCTGTTACTGTCAGTGAACACATGATGGCGCTGTTACTGTCAGTGAACACATGATGGCGCTGTTACTGTCAGTGAACACGTGATGGCGCTGTTACTGTCAGTGAACACATGATGGCGCTGTTACTGTCAGTGATCACATGATGGTGCTCTTACTGTCAGTGAACACATGATGGCGCTGTTACTGTCAGTGAACACATGATGGCACTGTTACTGTCAGTGAACACATGATGGCGCTGTTACTGTCAGTGAACACATGATGGCACTGTTACTGTCAGTGATCACATGATGGTAATTTTACTGTCAGTGAACACATGATGGCGCTGTTACTGTCAGTGAACACATGATGGCGCTGTTACTGTCAGTGAACACATGATGGCGCTGTTACTGTCAGTGAACACATGATGGCGCTGTTACTGTCAGTGAACACATGATGGCGCTGTTACTGTCAGTGATCACATGACTCTGATGCTGTTACTGTCAGTGAACACATGATGGCGCTGTTACTGTCAGTGAACACATGATGGCACTGTTACTGTCAGTGAACACATGATGGCGCTGTTACTGTCAGTGATCACATGACTCTGATGCTGTTACTGTCAGTGAACACATGATGGCGCTGTTACTGTCAGTGATCACATGACTCTGATGCTGTTACTGTCAGTGAACACATGATGGTGCTGTTACTGTCAGTGAACACATGATGGCGCTGTTACTGTCAGTGAACACATGATGGCGCTGTTACTGTCAGTGATCACATGACTCTGATGCTGTTACTGTCAGTGAACACATGATGGCGCTGTTACTGTCAGTGATCACATGACTCTGATGCTGTTACTGTCAGTGAACACATGATGGCGCTGTTACTGTCAGTGAACACATGATGGCGCTGTTACTGTCAGTGAACACGTGATGGCGCTGTTCCTGTCAGTGAACACATGATGGCGCTGTTACTGTCAGTGATCACATGATGGTGCTCTTACTGTCAGTGAACACATGATGGCGCTG
>JARWKJ010000003.1:2928665-2938665 GCA_029959095.1 Rhinichthys osculus
TTAAAATAAAACTTTCTTTTGGTTTTGGAGTGAAAACAACCCTGACATGTTTTAATTAATTATTCGCTCATGCATAAAAAAAACAAATGTGACAGACGGGCGATCCCACATAAAACACACACACCACACACACACACACACACACACACACACACACACACACAGGTCCCCGAGGGAAGCGGTCATGTGACCTCCTCTCATTATGTGTGTTGGACCCTGATGGTTTCAAACGAACACTGCTCTCGATACGACCTGTGGACTTAATGGGTTTCTGAGAATATATGTGTGTGTGTGTGTGTGTGTGTGTTTCTTCACACACACATTCTCAGAAGCCACGAATATCAGCACTGCAATTATGGCCGTAACACACCTGCGTCAGGCCGGTCCTGCTCTTCTGATTGGCCCCTGGGGAGGGTGTGTGTGTGTGTGTGTGTGTGTGTGTGTGTTCAATTAGTGTAATTAGCCTGTGCGCTGTCCGACTCACACCTCCAGTCTCTACACTTCTGCTTTTCCCGCGGGATTATCGGGAACGAGCCGCACGCTAACATCTGCTCCCCTCTTGCTTAGCCTTTCTTAAAAATTGCACAAGTTTTTATTTTATTTTTATTAAGAAATAAACAAATTTATATACAAAATAGGCATTGAACAAACAATATTAACAATTCTCAAAAAGGCAGGCGTAGTTGCAAATTACAATAAGTAACAGCAATGACGTCTCAAATCAAATATACAATCATGAAGGCAAGGAAGAGATGAAAAATAGATAAATAAATAAATAATAATAATATATTCAGCCCAAACACTGAGACACATCACGACACTTTTCGAGAGTGCTGGACCAGTGATGCATTAATAATCGAGTGATGCATTTTAGCATTTTATATCATCCAGTTCAAATGTTTTTTTGGTTAAATGCCTGAAATGTTTTGTCTTATCGATCACAAGTTCAGTATGGTGTACCACAAGGCTCAGTGCTAGGACCGCTGCTGTTCACTCTGTACATGCTACACACACTCTCACACACACACACACTGTACATGCTACCCTTTGGAGATATCATTAGGAAGCATGGCATTAGTTTTCGCTGTTATGATGATGATACACTCATTTCTTCGCTCCCGAACGAAACTTATCAATTCACAAAATGAACGATATGCATCGCTGATATAAGAAAATTGGATGACTAGTAATTTCCTACAACTTTATTCTTTATTCTCATTAGAGTTACAAATGATTTGCTCTTGTCATCCGATCGTGGTTGTATCTCTCTATTAGTGTTACTCGATCTTAGTGCTGCATTTGATACTATTGACCACAACATTCTTTTAAATAGACTCAAAAAATTATGTTGGCATTAGTGGAATTGCACTAGCATGGTACTTATCTGACCGTTATCGGTTTGTACAGAGAATGTCTAATAAGGGGAGAACTTCCACTCTCAGTAAACTTCCGGCTCCTGAACTGGTTGCAGTTCCACTCCGGCTCCACATGAGGGCGCTCACAGGACGAGTGCAGAATGAATGGAGGTCTATGGAGATATACCCCTCAAAATCAAGGGGGTAATCCATCGACCGGCAGCCATATCACCCTGTAGCCCAAGACTGGTTGCCCACTGAAGCTAAGCAGGGTTGAGCCTGGTTAGTACCTGGATGGGAGACCTCCTGAGAAAACCAGGTTGCTGCTGGAAGAGGTGTTAGTGAGGCCAGCAGGGGGCGCTCACCCTGTGGTCTGTGTGGGTCCTAACGTGTAGTGATGGGGACACTATACTGTCAAAGAGCACCGTCCTTCGGATGAGACGTTAAACCGAGGCCCTGACTCTCTGTGGTCATTAAAAATCCCAGGATGTCCTTCGAAAAAGAGTAGGGGTGTAACCCCGGCATCCTGGTCAAATTTGCCCAGTGGCCTCTGTCCATCATGGCCTCCTAATCATCCCTATATACTAATTGTCTTCATCACTCTGTCTCCTCTCCACCAGTAAGCTGGTGTGTGGTGGGCGTTCTGGCGCAATATGGCTGCCGTCGCATCATCCAGGTGGATGCTGCACATTGGTGGTGGTTGGGGAGATTCCCCCCTTCCATATGTGAAGCGCTTTGAGGTCCCAGAAAAAGCGCTATATAAATGTAACGAATTATTATTAATTATCGACCGGAAGTTGAAGTCGGCCGGGTGCCGCCATCTTGTAGCAGAACTTCACTTGTGTTAGCATTTCCATTGACTCTTATTAATTTTGGCGTCACTTTGACAGCGAATAACTTTACATCTGAGGCGTTTAAAGACTCCATTTGTCCACTATTTATTTCTAAAGAAACACGACAATGTATAAAGGGCTCCATTACCTTCTATGTTACATTATGGCCCCCTAGAAACAGTTTTTGTAAAAATAGGCTAACGATTGCGTCATAACCACTCGACTCTCTGTCGCGCTGTACAGAAATGATCGTACAGACAGGAGGAGAAGCTCGCAGGCGATCGGGGGGACGTCCCATCAAGGGAGAAGCCCATAGATAATGAGTCCATAAAAGCAACGGAATACTTACTCCTGCTCACTCACGCCAAAGGACTCTTTGCTCAAGTTCCCCTTCTCTGCAAGATTAACGTTGGCAATTCTCACGCACAGCTACTAGAAGATTAACGTCTGTCAGACAGGTTGCTCACGTCATCAAGCTTAGTTTGAGTCGGTTTGAGTCTGCGCGTCAGGAACGGAAGTGCTCAGAAATCGCTAAAAATGGGCTTCAACTGTCTCAACTGAGTTCCAATGAGATGGCTCTGTCCACTTCTGTGCTCAAAATCCACTTTTCTCAGGATATCATGTTTTGTCTAGTAATTTGAATGTTGTATTCGAAACGAGATGCAAAGAAATTACACGTTGGGTGTTAGATTTTTTAGAGTCACTTATTTGCTTTAAAAAATCTTTTAAAATGTCAATGACGTCACACACATCGTACGACCAGAGATACTGCTTAACGCCAATCCTTCAGTCACTGGTGCGTTCGTACTCTGCACTTTCTGTTCTCTCGAGACAGCTCTCGATACAGGTAAACACACGAGCTAGAACAGTTTTTGTAAAACTAAATGATACCATGATGCCATCAAGCGGTGTCTCTGGTCGTAATCAGTCCTTCACTGACCAACCAGCGTTCATTAGCAGAATGCTAGCGTGTTTTGGGCAAGCGGCAACATTCTAATCTGAAAAATGAAGCCTACCCGGAAGTGCGAAAAACTGCAATACATCGAAAATCCGCTAGAGGGAGGTCCCAAAAGGGAGCCAATGTTCATAGACCCCATGTTAAAATGTCCGTTTTCACAGCATAAATTCATGTTTTTACAGGTTGGTCCCATGGACTTTTATTGTATTTTTCGATTGGTTCCGAGTGCCTGACAACTGTGAGGGGGGTGAATTTTTTTCTAACTCGTTAGTTTAGATCGTATTTAGATATAAAATGTATGACAAATAAGGGCGTGGTTAACTTTGATTGACAGCTGATAACGGGCTGCGTCGAGTGGAACTCCTGAAATTTGACGTCTCGGCCATGATCATGAACACATCATAACACCTCTGTATCCTTTCTGAACATTTGTATTGAAATATCGTACATAACATGGGTTGCTCTGCTATAAACTGCACTAACCGACACTGTAGGACTAGGATTACTTCGCTCCTTTATTTCCGGTAAGTGACATTCCACTACTATTTCACGTAGTTAGCACTATTTAGCATCACTGTTTGTGGGCAGTGGCACTGCAACAAGTTAGCATTAAATCGCCTCAGATAAGTTAGCGTCCGAGGTACTTTACCTATGGTTATAACTGATGTTTGAAACACTGTAAATGCGTCTGCCAAATTAATAAATGTAGCATAAGAATAGACTGATCTGCGAACTAGTTGGTCGCACGTCAGAGGCGCCGGCGCCATTGGATGTGCAGTTGCCGCAGCACAGCCTTTGAGCGAGCTATGCAGCTGCAAATGCGTTTTACATATAGGTTTCAGTAAATCGAGGAAAAGGAGTTTCAACATAAGAATGATACTGGCTGTAAAGAGTAGCCTAGTCTGCCAGTTGATCTTGTAGCGTTACAGATGAAGAGGCGTGTCCACCGGACGGCTCAGTCTCACACAAAGCCCGCCCTTTTACCCATATATGGATTGGCCAGAAGGTGGGCGGGGTTAGGCTTTCCCAAGATTTTCAAAAGATGGCGCCGCCCATACCCGCCATAAACAGCCTCAAAACCGTTCTTCAGAAAGTCTATGGGTGACGTCACAGACGCTTTGTCCATATTTTTTACAGTCTATGATTTTGGGCAACAACAACTCAACCTGTAAGAAATCGAAAGGACACAAGTACTCGTTCATTCAACTTTCGACCTATAACCCATGTTTAACTTGCAAAACTTCCAATCAAATCTGAGATTTCTCAACGGCAATCGAGTGAAAGACACCAATTTAGCAAATTAAGCACTCGCCCCCAGTGGAACTCTGGTGGAACTACAACCAAAATTCGGTACAATAGGACTTAATAGGGGGTGGCCAGGCTCTCCGTAGAGGGGCTCTGGTTTGTAGCAGTAAATGAAGAGATGTCTTATCGGTCACAAGTTCAGTATGGTGTACCACAAGGCTCAGTGCTAGGACCGTTGCTGTTCACTCTGTACATGCTTCACACACTCACACGCACACACACACACACTGTACATGCTACCCTTGGGAGATATCATTAGGAAGCATGGCATTAGTTTTCACTGTAATGATGATGATACACTGATTTCTTCGCTCCTTGACGAAACTTATCAATTCGCAAAATTAACGGTATGCATCGCTGATATAGGAAAATTGGATGACTAGTAATTTCCTACAACTTAATTCTGAAAAAAAAAACAGAGTTTCTAATTATTGGGCCAAAAACCTCTGCACTTAATAACCTAGAATACTGTCTAACATCGGAAACTAACTAACTAGGAACATGTGTGTGCTCTTTAATACCAATCTTTCATTTGAAAGACACGTTTCTAGCATCTGTAAAACTGCATTCAAACAGTTATGGGGTTTTTCTGGCTCAAAACGAGGCGGAAAAAGTCTGATAATGGCTGAAGAGAACACTTTTACAAGCATATATTTGAGGTATTCTAACAATAAGGTAAAGGTAAAGTGGTAGTTGCGTAGACTGTCAATGGAGGGACAGATTACATCAAATTACTATCGGATTACATCAAAAATATATTAATTTGTGTTCTGAAGATGAACGAAAGTCTTACGGGTTTGGAACGACATGAGGGCTAGTAATTAATGACAAAATTTTCATTTGTGGGTGAACTATCCCTTTAAATTAGCTTTTTTTTTTAATTGTATTTTCCCTTTAATACACATAGGCCGTGAGACAGAGGGTTGATTGGTACCATTTTGAGGGATTAAACCACATGGTGATTTTTGTGTAGGTATATGACCCTGTATTTGAAAAATGTGTGATAGCATTAGATTCAAGGTAGCTTTTGGTTACGGAGGACGATTTTCAAACATATGTCAAGAAAAAGGATAAATGAATTTATCTTTAAATAAATTTAAAATTTTATAAAAAAATTATAAAATGTATAAAATTGTATATATTTTTTTATAAAATTTGTATAAAATTTGTATAAAATTTGTATAAAATTTGTATAAAATTGTACAGATTTTTATAATTTTTTTAAATTATTAAAGGATACATTTTTCTCTCTTGTAGTCACTGAACACCTTACCTTGAGGTAGGATGATATAAGTGTTGATTTCTAATGAAAGCTACCAAGGATCGGATGCTATGACACATTTTCCAACACTAGAGATGTGTACCTTCATGAAAATCAAAAAGAAATGTAATCCCTCAAAATGGTACCGGTAGCCCAAATTTGGCATCCCATCTCATGGCCTAACAGTCCATATAAATGAAAACAATGATTAAAAATAGCCAAATAATAGACATTACTGACAACACAGGATTTAATATTAAAGATTCTTACTTTTCCTGTCAGCATTTTTACTGGCCCTTCCATAAATATGGTAAAAACAATTATCAACATACTTTTATATCAGCAAATGTATATGAATGAAAGTCTTACAGGTTTGGAACGACATGAGGGAGAGTAATAATGACAGAGTTTTCATTTTTGGGTGAAATGACCCTTTAAATAACATTAAAATTTCAACGATGACATTCTCGTTCAAATATTGTTTTTACAAATCACACCCTGTCAGTCATCATGGCAAAACTTCAGAGTCTGAGTGTGATTTTACAGCAGAATCTTACGCTTTTAATGGAAGTCTTGTGCTTGTCAAAAATACACTAAAATAATTCCCGTCTCCTCTTGAGATCATTTGGTTTTCTATTCACGAAGATGAACCGAGGGACCGTACATCTTCACTGTAAGCCCTGTGTTTATGCCCCTGGGTCCCTAATCAATAATTAACAAAAACATGTTTATTTATGCCCAGAGTCCAGACAAACAATAGAAAATCCACAGTCAGCTCGACTCGTTAGCATTTTCCTGAACCCCGGTTTCCTTTCTCCAACTTGAGATGCGTGATTAATAATAACAATGCATGCAAATACAGTCTTTTGATTTATAATGCATGACACCCAGAGGGGCAGGAGTATTGCTCAGGTGTGTCACCAGAGTGATTAGCCATTCACACACACACACACACACACACACACACACACGAAACTGTGTTCTCCAACACAGTGAAACAGCAGTGAATCTGTATTCACATGGTAAAAACACCAAGTATAACTGAATGAATGAATAAAATAAGTCACACACACACACACACACTCGCACGCACGCACACACAGACACACACACACGAAACTGTGTTCTCCAACACAGTGAAACAGCAGTGAATCTGTATTCACATGTTAAAAACATCAAGTATAACTGAATAAATGAATAAAATAAGTCACACACACACACACACACACACACACACTCGCATGCATGAAACTGTGTTCTCCAACACAACGAAACTACAGTGAATCTGTATTCACATGGTAAAAACACCAAGTATAACTGAATGAATGAATAAAATAAGTCACACACACACACACACACACACACTCGCACGCACGCACGCACACACAGACACACACACACACGAAACAGCGTTCTCCAACACAGTGAAACAGCAGTGAATCTGTATTCACATGTTAAAAACATCAAGTATAACTGAATAAATGAATAAAATAAGTCACACACACACACACACACACACACACACACACTCGCATGCATGAAACTGTGTTCTCCAACACAACGAAACTACAGTGAATCTGTATTCACATGGTAAAACACCAAGTATAACTAAATAAAATAAGTCACACACACACACACACACAAGGGAATTGAGCTGAAGAGGCAATCAAATACCTCTGCTTTCCCCCCGGTGGACATTGAGCAGTTCTGCTGTATTGATTGCGGGCTGAAGTGCCTGTCGTGAGCACACGCGGCCCGAGGCATGATGGGACTGAAGTGCTCTGGGGTCGGGATGAAGCAGGCGTGAGGTGGAGGTCAGCGTGGCGTGGGGTCGCGAGGACCAAACGGTTCCCTGGCCCGTTAGCATTAAAGGCAGGACAGCACTGCTGACGTCAGAGACACCAGCCCGTGTGTTTGAGCCGGTCTTTGCTTCACTGCAGTTTTAAGCAGAAATGACGTCACCAGTTCGCTGTTCGACTTCGCTCGCAGAACACCGTTCAAAATCGCTGGTGTTTCTGACGTCACAGACTACCTAATAACCAATCAGATCAGAATGTGATGTGTGTGTGCAAGTGTGATGTGTGTGTGTGTGCAGTGTGATGTGTGTGTGCAGTGTGATGTGTGTGTGTGTGTGTGTGTGTGCAGTGTGATGTGTGTGTGCAGTGTGATGTGTGTGTGTGTGTGTGTGTGTGTGTGTGTGTCTGATGTGTGTGTGCAGTGTGATGTGTGTGTGCAGTGTGCAGTGTGAATGTGTGTGTGTGTGTGTGTGTGTCTGATGTGTGTGTGTGTGTGTGTGTGTCTGATGTGTGTGTGCAGTGTGCAGTGTGAATGTGTGTGTGTGTGTGTGTGTGTGTGTGTGTGTGTCTGATGTGTGTGTGTGTCTGATGTGTGTGTGCAGTGTGATGTGTGTGTGCAGTGTGCAGTGTGAATGTGTGTGTGTGTGTGTGTGTCTGATGTGTGTGTGTGTGTGTGTGTGTCTGATGTGTGTGTGCAGTGTGAATGTGTGTGTGCAGTGTCCAGTGTGAATGTGTGTGTGTGTGTGTGTCTGATGTGTGTGTGTGTCTGATGTGTGTGTGCAGTGTGATGTGTGTGTGCAGTGTGATGTGTGTGTGTGTGTGTGTGCGCAGTGTGATGGGTGTGTGCAGTGTGTGTGTGTGTGTGTGTGTGTGCAGTGTGATGTGTGTGTGTGCGCAGTGTGTGCAGTGTGTGTGTGCGCAGTGTGTGCAGTGTGTGTCTGTGCAGTGTGTGTGTGTGTGTGTGTGTGTGTGTGCAGTGTGATGTGTGCGTGCGCAGTGTGTGTGTGCGCAGTGTGTGTGTGTGTGCAGTGTGATGTGTGTGTGTGCAGTGTGTGTGTGTGTGTGTGTGTGTGTGTGTGCGCAGTGTGATGGGTGTGTGCAGTGTGATGTGTGTGTGTGTGTGTGTGTGTGTGCAGTGTGATGTGTGTCTGTGCAGTGTGTGTGTGTGTGTGTGTGTGTGCAGTGTGATGTGTGCGTGCGCAGTGTGTGTGTGCGCAGTGTGTGTGTGTGTGCAGTGTGATGTGTGTGTGTGCAGTGTGTGTGTGTGTGTGTGTGTGTGTGTGCGCAGTGTGATGGGTGTGTGCAGTGTGATGTGTGTGTGTGTGTGTGTGTGTGTGTGTGTGCAGTGTGATGTGTGTGTGCGCAGTGTGTGTGTGTGTGTGCGCAGTGTGTGTGTGTGCAGTGTGTGTGTGTGTGTGCGCAGTGTGTGTGTGTGCAGTGTGTGTGTGTGTGTGCAGTGTGATGTGTGTGTGCGCAGTGTGTGTGTGTGTGTGCGCAGTGTGTGTGTGTGCAGTGTGTGTGTGTGTGTGCGCAGTTTGTGTGTGTGCAGTGTGTGTGTGTGTGTGTGTGTGTGTGTGTGCAGTGTGATGGGTGTGTGCAGTGTGATGTGTGTGTGTGTGTGCAGTGTGATGGGTGTCTGCAGTGTGATGTGTGTGTGTGTGTGTGTGTGTGTGTGCAGTGTGATGTGTGTGTGCGCAGTGTGTGTGTGTGTGAGCGCAGTGTGTGTGTGTGCAGTGTGTGTGTGTGTGTTTGTGTGTGTGCAGTGTGATGGGTGTGTGCAGTGTGATGTGTGTGTGTGTGTGTGTGTGCAGTGTGATGTGTATGTGATGTGTGTGTGTGTGTGGCTCTTCATCATCTAAAGTGGCTGTTCAGGTGCAGACAGAGATTAATGAGCTGGATCACACCGACTCACTGGAACAGGGGAAGAATGAAGGAGTGAAGGAGTAAATATTCCCCTATTTAAAGTTGTTTGGCCTTTAGTATGGATATATTAGCCGTACTGTTATCTGCAGTTATCTGCTCCAAAATAATGACAAAATTCACATTTGGAAGATCAAACCCAATGATGAAAATGAAAATCCGGTTGACGTTAATCTCCAACATTGGACAGGCGTTGTATTGTGGTTGAACATGAAAATCAGGTTCTGACGTCAACCCGACTTTCATTTCCAACTAAAATCATCCCGTGACTGACGTTACTACTGTATACTCGAGGACCTTGACAAAAATGCAGAGTAAAAAGTGCAATATTCGTCTTTCAAATGTAGTGAAGTTAAAGTAAAAAGTTTCCAGAAAAAAATAACACTCAAGTAAAGTACAGATACTCAAAAAGTATACTTAAAGCTGCAGTCCGTAACTTTTTGGGGTTTTAAAATGATCCAGAATAGATTTTTGAGCAAGTGTTCAACACTCTCTGCTTGCCGTAGCTCGACTCAAAGCTTCTAATAATGTTTATAACTCCAGCGGGACTGGTGGATTTCTGTGGGAGATTC
>JARWKJ010000003.1:2943665-3093665 GCA_029959095.1 Rhinichthys osculus
TAATGTCAAAATATTATGTCATGTTATGGAGAGGTGGCATGTTAAAAATGCAAATTTGTAAGAACTTAAATCAGTGTAATAACCGACTGCTTCCCGACTAGAAATGTGTAGTTAAAAGTGCATGTTCAGAAATGCAATAAATAGAAAACATATAGTATAGATTATTGATTAGAGTGTTGTTAGGCCCAAGTTTGGGTTCTCAGAGTTGATTTGGTTGAAAATGCAAGAAACATTGCCTTAAGTGTATTCAAGAGGTTTTCCCCAAGGTTTTTTTTCTTCCACTTAATGGAGTGTGGGCTCCGTGCCACGGTCTCCTTTGGCTCGCTCAGTTGGGGTCTAAAAGACCAGTAATATTCAGTAATATTATCGATTTAACCGCACTGACACTATCGGATGAGAACAAAATTTGAACAGAACTGAGATGTATAATCCACACTGTTATTGAACTAAACATAATCAACATTGAACTGACTTGAACTGAATATAATAACAGATCTGTTTATAGCCAAATTGAACTCGTTTCATAACTTTGACAGTTATTGAACTGAATTGAAGCAATATTGATCTGAATAATGACACTTATATCTTCTCGCAGAACTGCTTTACAGCTGAAATCACATTTTTTTGCATAATTGATTAATTTTAGAACATTAACATTATCAATGTGAAGCTGCTTTGAAGCAATCTGTATTTTAAGGAGCAGCTTTATTTAAAATAATAATTAATAAACTTGTTAAAAAGTGGAACTAAAGTACCTAACGGGTATTTAAAGTGGGAATAAAATGTTTATAGGGGAGGGTTAGGGCTTTAGGAACTGGGACAAGTAATGTCCCAATAATGCAGCATCCATTTATGATTTTAACAATAATAACCATAAACACTGAATATGTTATTATTGCATAGTTTTATACAGAGTTCGACAGATACTGTAAAATGAAATTCCAGGACTTTCAAGGACTTTTCAAGAACTACTTTTTTTTTCTTTTTTTTTAAGGACTACAACCAGAGATCTAATTTATTAAACAATATATTTCTTTATTATCTCAAAAAAAAGAAAAAAAGAAAAGAAAAGGTAAATAGAGAAATAAAAATAAACTACTAAAACAAAATGGTACAAATAAAGTGCGGCAGATGCAATGACTAGTAACTTTAACCATTGAAAGGATACGATGACAAAGATATCGCTTTCCTTATTCAAACTGACTTTTTCTCTTATGAATCTATGATTGAGCTGAATAATAAAAGCTGCATCATAAACTTAAATATTTATGAGCAATATCACACTCATAGCCATGTGAAATGCCTCTATATCTATATCAGACGGATTGCAGCGTTAATTCTGTGTGAAAAGATTGTTTTATCAATTAAACCAAAAATAAAATTGCCTTTAAATAATTCAAGCACTTTTCAAGAACTTCTTCATAAAATGGCTGTTTTCAAGGGTTTTCCAGGACTTAAACTTTAAAAAAGGCAAATCCAAGTACTTTAAGCACCTTGTACGAACCCTGTTTATAATGGACTCCAATACACCTAGGAGGAGCAAATATTATCTGCCACTATTTGCACCAAGTATAAATAGCATCTAACAACGATTTACACTAGAGAGAGAGTAATCAAAAACCTGAATCCCTGACCGCCAAAAAACCCACAGCTCCTCCCCAAACCCAGCTGTCAATCAAAGCTCAGATTCATAATCATTACGTACAGTGAAACCGGTGAAAGGTGTAATTTAAGAGAGGAATTCTCAGGTGTTTTCTGTGAGGTAACGCACACTAAAATACTTCATATTATCGCTCAACGGTGCGGCGCGAGGATCATCGGATGCAAAGCACTTACGCTGTGAAATTTCTCATTTCACACCTCGCCGATCCGCACAGGTTTCCAGAGGAACTCACCCAAGTGACCGATACTATTAAGCCATCATTTCAACCGGTTTAACTGGAAACAAACCAGAGGGTGAAAGAGTCTTGTTTTTAAGAGAAGTGCAGTGTGGATCACAGCCTAAATACAGTCAGAGCAAAACTTGCATTTCTCACATTATCAGTTTATTCACTATAGTTTAGAAAATGGTAATAAAATATGACAAGAACTCAGAGTTGGTTTTGTCCGTCCTTCTGTTAGACTCTCACACATGAATTATGTTTAATATCTGTCAGCTGTTAAATTTAATAAACAATTAGATAATACCAGTTTAGCTCAACCAGTGACCAAGCAATGCTTCATGTTGTTCAGTCTGTGTGTAAAAAGAGCATTAGCAATTACAGAAAACACACTTCAGCAAAACATGATCAGCTCAAAGTGTGTGAATAATATTTGCTCCCATACAGTAGTCACTGGATGAAGAGTTTTTGGGTATAATATGTCACAGTTTACTTTATTTTGCTCTCCTCACTTGCATAAATGAACTATAGTGTCCTGCACACACTAGTAAAAAACAAAAACAAATTACTTCTGGTGTCTGAAAATTTTTTGGTTTGACTGTATGTGCAAAAAGCCGAACGCTTAATCCCTCACGTCACCCACAATCATTCAAATCAATGTAAACGCGCCGAGCTTAGAAATGATGGGCAAATGGAGATGCCAAATGGCACTAGAGGTGAAAATGCGTCGTAATTTGTGTGCAACTCTAAAGCATCAGGTGAAACCTCCCGAAAACACATTAACCATCAGGACGAGACTCCAGCGTGAGAGGCGAGCTCAAACAATCGATCGACGGCTCACAAGCAATCAGACACCATTATTTGTGAAGTTACACTCCAGTTCACATGAGCTGATAAAGGGCTGCTATTGATTCAGTGGCCATCCAGGAGAGAGCAATTTAAGCAACCGATGGGGCATAAAACAAACCCTCGCGTTCAGGAGACGCCGAAGGCCCAGGGCTGACGTACAGGCAAACCACATTTATTCAACATTCCTCACATTATCACAGTTTATTCACTCTAGTTTAGAAAATGGTAATAAAATATGACCAGAATCAGTTGATATTTCACTGGTTTTGTCCATCCTTCTGTTAGACTCTCACAATTATGTTGAATATCTGTCAGCTGTTAAATTTAATAAACAATTAGATAATACCAGTTTAGCTCAACCAGTGACCAAGCAATGCTTCATGTTGTTCAGTCTGTGTGTAAAAAGAGCATTAGCAATTACAGAAAACACGCTTCAGCAAAACATTATCAGCTCAAAGTGTCTGGATAATATTTGCTCCCATACAGTAGTCACTGTATGAAGAATATTTGGGTATAATATGTCACAGTTTACTTTATTTTGCTCTCCTCACTTACATAAATGAACTATAGTGTCCTCACACACTAGTAAAAAAATATCAACAATTACATCTGGTGTCTGAATAATTGTTGGTTTGACTGTATGTGTGTTGTGTGACTTTAATGGGAAATGAAGCGTGTGTAGTGTGTATGAGAGACCCCGAACGCTGCTGGAATAGCGCTAATAGATGAAGCGTGTTTGCAGAAGTGCTGCTGCTCCATTAGCTCCATTAATATTCATTACTGCCTGATCTTCAAGTCTATTTGATAAGGCATTGTTTTTGAGATAACATTAACACGCTAATGTGCATTTTGGAATGCAATTACTGCATCAAGAGGCAAGAAATCGGGGGAATGTAAGACAATAACTAGCATAGATTATAACATTTTCTGAAGAAAATGTGATTTGTTGTACATATTTCACCACTATGATGCTAAGGTGTTCTGTGTGTTCTGGATAAGTTGCTTATTATTGGCACCAAAATTGTCATGATATTCCTTAAATGTAAGTGTATGGGATATATTTGCCGTTTTACTGTTCATCAAGCAAAAGGAAAAGCCAAACAATTTGAGGCATCATTCATGCCTATGGCACAAATGATGAAGGGCTCTGAAAATCCCCTATAGATATGCATGATATTGTCTGACTGTACCATATTGTACTGTTATCGATACAAGTAATTCTCAAACAAAATCATTTCCGAGATACAAGTAATTCTCAAGCAAAATCATTTCCGCGATACAAGTAATTCTCAAACAAAATAATTTCCGCGATACAAGTAATTCTCAAGCAAAATCATTTCCGCAATACAAGTAATTCTCAAACAAAATCATTTCCGCAATACAAGTAATTCTCAAGCAAAATCATTTCTGCGATACAAGTAATTCTCCACCAAAATCATTTCTGCAATACAAGTAATTCTCAAGCAAAATCATTTCCGAGATACAAGTAATTCTCAAACAAAATCATTTCCGCGTTACAAGTAATTCTCAAACCAAATCATTTTCGTGATACAAGTAATTCTCAAACAAAATCATTTCCGCGATACAAGTAATTCTCAACCAAAATCATTTCTGCGATACAAGTAATTCTTAAACAAAATCATTTCCGCGATACAAGTAATTCTCAACCAAAATCATTTCCGCGATACAAGTAATTCTCAAACAAAATCATTTACGCGATACAAGTAATTCTTAAACAAAATCATTTCCGCGTTACAAGTAATTCTCAACCAAAATCATTTCTGCGATACAAGTAATTCTCAAACCAAATCATTTTCGTGATACAAGTAATTCTCAACCAAAATCATTTACGCGATACAAGTAATTCTCAACCAAAATCATTTCTGCGATACAAGTAATTCTTAAACAAAATCATTTCCGCGATACAAGTAATTCTCAACCAAAATCATTTCCGCGATACAAGTAATTCTCAAACAAAATCATTTACGCGATACAAGTAATTCTTAAACAAAATCATTTCCGCGTTACAAGTAATTCTCAAACAAAATCATTTCCGCGATACAAGTAATTCTCAAACAAAATCATTTACGCGATACAAGTAATTCTCAACCAAAATCATTTCTGTGATACAAGTAATTCTCCACCAAAATCATTTCTGCGATACAAGTAATTCTCAACCAAAATCATTTCCGAGATACAACTAATTCTCAAACAAATTCATTTACGCGATACAAGTAATTCTCAAACAAAATAATTTCCGCAATACAAGTAATTCTCAAACAAAATCATTTCCGAGATACAAGTAATTCTCAAACAAAATAATTTACGCGATACAAGTAATTCTCAAACAAAATAATTTCCGCAATACAAGTAATTCTCAAACAAAATCATTTCCGAGATACAAGTAATTCTCAAACAAAATCATTTCCGAGATACAAGTAATTCTCAAACAAAATCATTTCCAAGATACAAGTAATTCTCAACCAAAATCATTTCCGCGATACAAGTAATTCTCAAGCAAAATCATTTCTACGATACAAGTAATTCTCAACCAAAAATCATTTTTTTACTATATAATTCTCATACAAAATGAATTTCATGATACAAGTAATTCTCAAACAAAATCATTTCCGCAATACAAGTAATTCTCAAACAAAATCATTTCCGCGATACAAGTAATTCTCAAGCAAAATCATTTCTACGATACAAGTAATTCTCAACCAAAAATCATTTTTTTACTATATAATTCTCATACAAAATGAATTTCATAATACAAGTAATTCTCAAACAAAATCATTTCCGCGATTCAAGTAATTCTCAGCCAAAATAATTTCCGCGATACAAGTAATTCTGAACCAAAATCATTTCCACAATACAAGTAATTCTCAAGCAAAATAATTTTCGAGATACAAGTAATTCTCAACCAAAATCATTTCCGCGATACAAGTAATAATCAAACAAAATCATTTCCACAATACAAGTAATTCTCAAACAAAATAATTTCAGCAATACAAGTAATTCTCAAACAAAGTCATTTCCACGATATAAGTAATTCTCCACCAAAATCATTTCCACAATACAAGTAATTCTCAACCAAAATAATTTCCGAGATACAAGTAATTCTGGACTAAAATCATTTCCGAGATACAAGTAATTCTCGACCAAAATCATTTCGGAGATACAAGTAATTCTCAACCAAAATATTTTTTTTTACTATATAATTCTCAAACAAAATAAATTTCATGATATGAGTAATTCTGAACCAAAACCATTTCCACAATACAAATAATTCTCAACCAAAATCTTTACCATGATATATTTTTTGACCACAGTAAGAAACGAAATCACAATAGTAATTCTGCCAGACATCAGAGTCATTATTATTGAAATGAAAGACACCCTATACTTCTCAAGACTGTAATTTAAATATCTGCCAATTAACTTTGAAAATGTTAAACTCACATCAGACTCTTTGACAACCGGTTATTTTGCACTTAAGACAGCCAATCATATCTTCACTGATGCTTATTAAGAACTGTACGCTCTCACTTAGAGCGAAACTAACCATTATCTAAATCTCTTAATGACTTTTGTACACTCAGGCATGAGATCATCAGACTTCAGATCACAGAAACTGAGACAGAAGAATATGCGCTCGCTGACCTTGTTGAACTCCTCCCATGAGTTGCTCCAAGTCCAGTAGTGCGCCTTGTATTGCCCGATCCGCACCGCCATCATCTGGTTTCCACGATAATAGAAGATGGGTCTGTTGGAAATAACATCTCCTTTGAAAGCGCTTAGAGACTACATCAAATTTGTTGAGTACGAGCATCTTAAAAATAAAGTTTCCAAAAGTTTTTTTTTACAGCGATGCCATATAGAAGGTCCACTTTCTTTTTTTTCGCTTGCTTAGTTGGGGACATTTAATTTAAAGGAGAACTCCGGCGCAAAATGAACCTTTGGTCTAATTACACATTGTTACCTAGTCAACCGTTATCTGAGATTTGTTTTCATGATTATCGAATGTAAATAGTTTTATCTCTAAAAACAGTTTAGCCTATAAAGCTAGTATAATGCTAGTATATTGGGCATAGATCAATGACAAATAAAAATCGCTTGTTAATACCACTAACAAGGCTGAAAATAGCCCCACACTAACACGGTAGCATAATGAGGGTCCCTACCTTCAAACCGAAGCATTGAGAACTTTGTCCGTGTCCAGACAGTTTAATAAGAAGATATTTTAAACATACAGTCAACTTCGCGAATACAGGCAGGAGCCATCTTTGAAATACAGCCTTTACCAGTCGATCTACGAATGCCGATCCAAGTGCGCTGGTGAGATGTGAACGAGCTATAAGTTGTGATAAGGTGAGCGCGAACAGCAGGCTTGGATCGGCGTTCGTAGATCGACTGGTAGAGACTGTTTTTCAAAGATGGCTCCTGCCTGTATTCGCGAAGTTGACTGTATGTTTAAAATATCTTCTTATTAAACTGTCTGTACACTTACCAAGTTCTCAATGCTTCGGTTTGAAGGTAGGGACCCTCATTATGCTACCGTGTTAGTGTGGGGCTATTTTCAGCCTTGTTAGTGGTATTAACAAGCGATTTTTATTTGTCATTGATCTATGCCCAATATACTAGCATTATACTAGCTTTATAGGCTAAACTGTTTTTAGAGATAAAACTATTTACATTCGATAATCATGAAAACAAATCTCAGATAACGGTTGACTAGGTAACAATGTGTAATTAGACCAAAGGTTCATTTTGCGCCGGAGTTCTCCTTTAATATTCAACAATATTATTGATCTGC
Organism: Rhinichthys osculus; assembly: GCA_029959095.1. NCBI lineage: Eukaryota > Metazoa > Chordata > Actinopteri > Cypriniformes > Leuciscidae > Rhinichthys > Rhinichthys osculus. The sequence continues at coordinate 2,951,211 of JARWKJ010000003.1, forward strand.
CTGCATTAACACACCATTATATGAGAACTGAGCTGAGCTGGACGATGACATCACGGTTTCTCCAGAGCGGCTATATATATATATAAATAAATGTGCTAAATTAATAACTTTTTTACAACAAAAATGAACCATCACTGAACTTACTTAAGCTGGACTGTGACGCTATTTTCTTCTACACAAACTTTGTTACATTATTTTCCTGTTATATCTGTAAAGATGATTTGAAACTCTGTGTTGTAAAAAGCGCTGTATAAATAAAGGAGACTTGACTTTCAGTGAATAGTTCTTAAAATATATTTTTTTCTTCTAAAGAATATCTAAAGAAACCTTTTCCACTATAAAGAACCTTTTGTGGAATTGAAAGGTTCTATGAATGTTTACAGTTCTCCATTATGTCTTACAGCTTATAAAAACCTTTTCACGATATTCTAATTTTGAATTTGGGGTTTTCATAAGCTGTAAGCCATAATCATCAAAATTATAACAAATAAAGGCTTGAAATATCTCACTTTGCATGTAATGAGTCTATATAATATATTAGTTTCACCTTTTAAGTTGAATTACTGATATAAATGAACTTTTGCACGATATTCAAATTTTTCGAGTTTCACCTGTATACAAATCACAGTTAGCAAAAGATTTATTAATTTAAACAATGTAATAATTAAAGGCAGAAACAATGAGCTCATTGAAGTAATGAATACTTATTTGTTAACAAATGATTATGACATTTAGAAAAAATGAATCTGCTTTGACCGAGCACCTAAAATGGATGTTTATACTACATTTAAATCAGTCTGATCAAAGTAATGTAAAGTGAATGGATGTAACGCTTGCTTTAAGGTGGTTACCTGTCGAGCAGTGAGTTGTTGAAGAGTACAGGACTCAAATCCAGACCATCAATGACACGGTCATCAGGGGGAAGAACGCCGGCCACGGAGAGACTCGTACTGAAGAGATCCATCACACTGCCCAACTGATGGCTTACCTGAGGAACAAAACGCTTTTAAAGAGTCATGTCAGAGATTATTGAACATTATTACACGGCTCTGTGGAATACTTGATTCTGATTGGTCAATAGCGCCATCCAGTGGTTTATTATTCCCAGATAACAGCCGCTGAACACAGAAACACAGGCTCATCCGGCTCACTGAAGTCATCAGCGCTATACGCTCGCTAGGAACGGGTTTTCTTCATGGAAGTTTTGCTTTTGGTGAGCTAATAAAATATCAAAACTCAGTCGAATCAATATTTTGTGTAGAGTTATTTAATTATGCCATCCAGTATCATGGACTCGCTCTCTCTCGTTTCATACAAACGCAGCGGCGGCCATTTTGTGACTATTGTTTTGTACACTGTCGGATTATGAGATACAAACAAGTACGATCTTAAAATATCTCTTTAAATCAATCTTTTATCCCCATAATTATTTATGTGTTGAAATGCTGTGTAATAATAAGTGTTATGACTGTACACCGTATCTCTTAAATATCCGTTTAAATTGAACTTGCCGCTGAAACGGCTCTCTCCGCAAAGCTTTGCGTTTAAACACCAAATATTTCAACTCAGATCAATATTTCATGTCTAATTATTTACTCATGTGGCAAGTAGCCGTGTAATAAGCCTCCGTTTGGCGTCTGTGTCCGTTTATTATGAGAGAACCACCGGCTGGATGTACATTATCCCTTACATAACCAATGATTTTGTCTAGTTGGTAAATCTATCTTCTATCCCATATCATTTATGTCCTTCGAATTTAATGGAAAACTATGAGAGTGATAGTCACTTAAAAGTCCCCCTGTGGTGAAACTCCAGCTTTTAATGTTGTTTATGCGTCTATGTGGTGTTTTTAATATGCTTTAAGACACACCATGTGTAAGTTCATAAGTCGACAGCATTGCTGAGTATTTTCTGCTTAAAACTGCAGTGAACCAAAGACAGTCTCAAAAACACGGTTTGAAATCGCTGGTGTTTCTGACGTCACAAACGACCTTGTAACCAATCAGATCAACGTGTGATCGTCAACCAGTGGATCTCTGAGCTGAGTGAGTGAGTGGAGGCGGGGCTCATTTGCATATTCATAGAACCGCGAATACTAAATGAGGCAAGGGTGTCGAGTTACATGATATTTTAAGCCATGAATAATTTATTTTCAAGGAAAAACGTTAAAATATGTCATATTGGTGATCAAATATTAGTTTTAAGGGATACAATTATTGACTACAGGGAGACTTCGATTTTGGCTTCAAACGATTATGAAAACATGATAAAAAAACGTATTATTGTGCCAAATTCCATTCCTTTTCTTTTGGAATGAATTGTTTATTTAATTTCTATCTTTTTTTCTGATGTATTTGTCCTATTGTTTGTAATTTTTCCTCTTTGTTTTTATTGTAATACTGATTGTTGACTTTTCATCAATAATTATTTGCGGACTTATGTTTATCTTACAGAATTAGCTGTTGCATCGAAATTGGTTTTATATCATAGCAACCTAATTCCCAGCAAAATATACTTGATATATATATATATATATCGCTAATGTGAATTTATTTTTTACTAGAGTGAGATTTTGGTCATCTTGCCCACTAATCGTGTTAAAGATTTGTGATTTAAATATGGACCATAATTATGAAGGTGGACCTTTAAAAAATTACTGCTCAAAATAAAAGACTTTTACTTGCTAAAAAAGTCAATCAGACAACAGAAGGCATGAGGTAGATAGAGGCCTTCGAATTTTACATATCAAATATGGGTTAATTAGATGAGCGAGCACAATTATCTATCATATCACATAATCAATAATCATAATATCAGCTGATATATGCGTCTATCACTAGTCAAGATGCTCAAAATTGTAATAAATCAACCCATGCAGCAAATCACACAGACATGCACCAATGCAAAATCATTTTCTCTATGCTTCTCAAAGCATCGCCAGTTTAGAAGAGCAGCGCTTCTTCAGTCGCTCTAATCTGCGCTCGCAGGTTTATTATAACCCACACTAACATCTCTGTAAATGAAGAGAAAGGCAGAGAGAAAGAAAGGAGAGTCGGGACAGAGGCCGCAACTGCAGCTTTATCTGTCCTCCCCAGTCCTGCTGCAAAAAAAAAAAGCTTTATTTTATTTATAAACTTTGAACTATTTTCCGATAAAATGCCATTTTTTCGCTGTCATCCTTGATCTTCCATTCTATTCTCTCCTGAACGGGCCTTTGAGGGAAACGGCACGCTCACAATCAGATAGCGCTATCAGCACTGAGCAGCTGGCACACACACACACACACACACACACACACACACACACACACACGTCGCCTACTTCAGCCTCCCAGAATTCCCTTCACCACTGCCAGTACATTCCATTATCTTCACTCTCAGGCTTCACACACACAGACGTACATACATACATACTTATACACATAGGAAAAGGAGAAATCAAAGGGAACAATTAATAAAGCTACCTAGCCGTTACCACCAGCTGCTCGTATCCAGCAACACACACAAACAAACACACATACACACACACACACAAAACATGGGACTTGTAAAAAGGGGAAATGAAATTTCTTTATCTCCAATTCATTTCCTCTTCGTTCTCTTCTTCTCTGACGCTAGTTATCTGAGCAGACAGACCTGTCTAATGCACTCAGTGTGTGTGTGTGTGTGTGTCTCTGAGCGGATGAACACAACACCCCCCACACCTTTATTTTTATATTCACGTCACTCCATCGGTGAAGTGAACCGTAGTTCCAATGCAGAGTCCGACCAAGTCAAGGTCAAGTCTCGAATCATGTTTGTTAACAGCGTACAATATGTACGAATTTTCTTTAAAAAACCACTTGCACAGTGTTGTATATTTATTTCAATTGTGCACTCACATTATCCTAAATGTTTCCAAGAATTTGTAAATTCAGAGAAATCCACAATTTTCAATAGTGCCCGTCCCTTGTCAATGACATCATACCCGCGTTATCCCTGGTTCCCGCTCGTATTGCCGTAGTAACCATGGCTACAGATGTTACAACTGCGTTACGTCTAGCGGCGCGCTCACGCTGTTGTTGTTGTTTCGTTCAAACATTATGGATCATGGCAAGCAGACTTTGGGACAAAAGGAGAAATAAAACCAGGATCAATATCAGCGTGGTGTTTTCGAGATGCCGAGAGCTAGCGTCCGCGGCTAACTTCGACTCGACCGACGCCACTCTCGCATGAGCTTTATTAGACAGGTGAGCAAATGTACATAAAACTAATCCATGTTATATAGCTCATATGTTAGAATATGATCCGTATGTTATTCTAATGTTGATCTAGCGCACTGCTAGTCTCATACAGACAAACTAACACTGAATAACATAACTTTAACACACTCAAATGCAGTTTAGTGTGATAGTGTAGAGCAAGTGAAGCAGCGCTGCGTTTCCTCACAATTTAAATTTGTTACATAAACTGACCAGTTTGAATAGTAATTCAGTACGTTAGTTCGGTAGAATGAAATGTCCTCATTCCTTTATATCCGCAGGACTCGCGTGTGGCGCTGAGATCTGTCGCTCATTAGCAATCGCGCTTCACACCACACTCATGATAAAAACATCAATGTATTCACTCATCCATAAACATGATTAGATCCACTGGCATGACGTCAAGTTTCATGATTCCGCTTATTCACTGCGTCATCAACCTATGCCTTTGTTATTGTAAGAGGTTAGCGACACCCAGCGGCGAAAATAAGCACTATATGCTACTAGACAACGACCTGAATCACAAGATCATTTAAAGAGGACCTATTATGCTTTTTTAAAATCTTTATTAAGTGTGTAATGTTGCTGTTTGAGCATGAAAAAGCTCCAGTTCTTCTCTATATCAGTGTTTCTGAACTCCTGAAACGCCTCCATTGTAGTCTTGAGTTTCTTCCGGGAACACGTCACAATATTCCTCATTTAAATAATCCACACGCGGAATAAAGGGGCGGGGCCTGGTTGAGTTTGTTAGTAGTGTGTTAAACTGGCGGTTATGGAAAGGGGCGGGACATTCCCAAACACACTCGAAGCGCTCGACCAATCAGAACACACTGCTCCAGCCGACCAATCAGAGCACAGTGTGCTTTTCAAAAGGAGGGGCTTCATAGAGACAGGAAGAGAACAGAGCGTTACTGACAGACTGGGAAGAGAGGAGCCGCAACAATGGAGGATATGAGGAAAATAATCAACATTCAAGCAGGAAAACCTGTTCTAGTAGAGCCTGAAACTACATCAAGACTGTAAAAGGGCATAATAGGTCCTCTTTAATATTTAAATGCCATTTACTTTTAAATGAATAGGTTTTAGGCACTGTCACTCAGTAGGAAACGTAGTTTTTTATAACAGAGTTCACAATGAAATATTTAGGATTTTAGTTTTAGACTCAACCCCAAACCAATCTTAAATTTACATGATCGTATTTGTAGAATTCTTACTATGTGTTTGTAAAACTGTGCAGATTTATATGTGGATTGTACATGGGAGGATTTTGAAATATTTGTCACAGCAAGACAGCAAAGAAATCCTCTAAAATAAATGGGAATCCACTAAAAACATTTGTCAATCTCATCATATAGTTGATTTCTTTCTCAGAAACTCTGAATATTAATTTGTTAATCTAGTTTTATTTATTTGAGAGTACATTTTATATTAGATTTATTTGTAAATATGGAACAAATATCAACATTTTCGGTTACACTTTATTTCGATTGTCCACTTTAGACATCCTACTAACTACAAGTAACTTTGCAACTACATGTCAACTAGCAGTCATTACAGTATTAGTAGACGGAGCTTAATATCTGCTAACACTTTATTTGGATGCTAGGGATGCTAGGGTTCTGGATAGTAGAATAAGTTGACATGTAGTTGAAAAGTTAGAGTAATTTGAATGTCTGTCGGGAGCATCAAAATAAAGTATTAGCAGATATTAAGCTCAGTCTACTAATACTATAACGACTGCTAGTTGACATGTAGTTGCAAAGTTACTTGTAGTTAGTAGGATGTCTAAAGTGGACTATCGAAATAAAGCTTTAGCAAATTAAAACGGGCATCAATGCTCCCCATAAGAGAAATGGACGAGAAGATACACATATCACACAGAGCCACACTCGAGCGGGCAAAATCCAGCCTGCCACCGCAAGACAAACATTAACAGTGTGAAACACCTGCTTATCCCGCTCTGGCACTGCCCAGACACCTGGCACATATCCCAGCATGCACCTCTTCCCTTCAGTTCTTTATCCGGCACGCCTGGCATATTCAGATACTGAAGCCCTCATTACAGCTCAATCCAACCTCAGCAAACACACAAACAGATTAGCCGCTTAAGACGTTCCCAATCCTCCAGTCCCCCGTGCTATCAGGACCCCGCACACCCCTCAGATATGAGCTTAGCGCTCGCTCCTCCAGAAATACCCCCACGCCACAGCCCCATGGCACAGCTAACCCTAATACAATTAAAAGTCATTTGCGGAGCGGCGGATCAGGAAAAAAGGAGGGAGGGAAGGAAGGAGACCAGAGCTGGGAATCAAAAGGAATTTAAAGAGAGGAAAAAAATCGACAATATTTCAAAAGGAATTCGATGGTTGTCCTGAAAAAAGGTAAAGTTTTTTTTTAAAACGGAACATTGTAAATATTACTCTTTTATGCACTTTTATGATGGATAGATGCACTTTTATGATGGATGGATGCACTTTTATGATGGATAGATGTGCTTTTATGATGGATGGATGCACTTTTATGATGATAGATGCACTTTTATGATGGATGGATGCACTTTTATGATGGATAGATGCACTTTTATGATGGATAGATGCACTTTTATGATGGATAGATGCACTTTTATGATGGATGAATGCACTTTTATGATGGATAGATGCACTTTTATGATGGATGAATGCACTTTTATGATGGATGAATGCACTTTTATGATGGATGAATGCACTTTTATGATGGATGAATGCACTTTTATGATGGATAGACACACTTTTATGATGATAGATGCACTTTTATGATGGATAGATGCACTTTTATGATATATATGCACTTTTATGATGGATGGATGCACTTTTATGATGGATAGATGCACTTTTATGATGGATGAATGCACTTTTATGATGGATAGATGCCCTTTATGATGGATGGGGTAATTCTTATTTTAAAGTGAACTAATCCTTTTATTTTTAAAGGCCCTTACAAACTTAAGCAAGTTCTGATTGAGCGTTTGAACAGATAGGAATGTGTTTTGAGGGTGTTGAAAGATATAATACAGCGAATTGGAAAGCTCATTTGGGACTTTTTAGTGTTAATAGCTTGGGATCATTCTCACTGTGCCAGCAGGGATTCGTCCAGGCCACCAGGCAATGGCTGGTTCCCTCATCCCACCTTCAAACGTAGTCTCTTTCCCACAGAGAAACGGGCCGTTGCTGCCACCTGAGGATGAAAACAGACAAGACAGAATCACAAACTCAAAGCCTCGACTGTGGAGGGTACTTCATCTCTGACAAATCATCTTTCCTACAAAAGAGACCCCTGACACAAAAAAATAGAATAGGTGTATTGGGAGCGTACATGAAAGATGAGTTGAGAGAGCAGAACGCAGGGGCCTTGAGATGCGTTTGAAAGCTTGACATAACTTGTCTTAAATATGTGACGCTTATAGAACAAGACACTGAAAAACAGCTAGATACAATGCAATGATAAAAATGTCCACGGGCACATGTGTACATAGACCAATAATGAAAAAATAGCACATTCAGGCCTGCGAAGACAAACTAACCTGAGCCCCCTCTAAAAATGCATTTAGAATAAACAAAACTAATGACATTGTTAATTTACTTGCATTTTATCAATAGAATGAAAGTAGCTCAGGAAAACTTTTTTCCCTTAACACAAAATAATAATAATAAATTACACATACATGTCATATATAGATTAATTTATATTTAATAAATTAATCTATATATGACATGTATGTGTAATTAATTAATAAACATGTCATATATAGATTCATTTATATTTAATAAATTAATCTATATATGGCATGTATGTGTAATTAATTAATAAACTGGTGTAAAATGGATCAAATTAATTACCTAAAAAAAATATAGTTATTTTATTATGCTATTTTAAAAGTTTCTTATTTGGTTTTGGAGTCTCCTACAATACATGCATCCAAGGTAAAAAAACACTACTTTGCTCATAATATACATTGGAGCATCACCTCATTTCTCTTAAAATGGTACGATCAAAGATTCAGTCTCTCTAAACCCCACCTCTCTGAGAGCCTGCTCTGCTCTGATTGGTCACATGGCCCAGTCTGTTGTGATTGGTCAAACACGTACAGCACATGTCAGAAACTTTCGGCTCTGGATGTTCCTCAGCTCTTGATCACAGTGATACGAACAGTAACGATGGCGTGGGTTTCACCGAAATTAATGACGACTCGTTTCAGCAGTTCAGAATCGATTCTTTCTTTTAGGAGACTTTGAATGAGCTTTACACATTCACAAACAGCTTTATCACACACTGCATTACCGGTAATATCCGAAAAAGCACAATAGGTGCACTTTTAATTAAAAATTCAGCTTTCTCATGCATCACCACTGATGTGAAGCTCTTTATTCAAATCAATTCTTTTAATTCCCTAACTAAATAAAAAGCTGGCAAAAACTGTGATAGGTGTGTTAATGTTAGTGTGAATGGTTTCGCACTTTGTCTCGGTCCAGACATCACCGCTGCCCCGTTATCAGAAGTGAAGAACACAAATGTGTTGTTGTGGATTCCCAGACTGACCAGTCGTCCCAGAATCTGGCCAATGCTGTAATCCAACTCCATCACGGCATCACCATAACTATAAGACAAATCACACACCTCAATCGTTACATTATTACACAGTTTAAATTAATACCTTTTTCGCTAACTGTGATTTTGTATATGTGCATTTCTGAAATACATTAAATATTAGACAGTCACCTCTGATAACTAAATTGTAATGTGGACTCATGCATTTTTTGTAAAGCTGCTTTGAAATTATGTGTATTGTGAAAAGCGCTGTACAAATAAATGTAAATCAAACCATTAAAAATTACCCCAAATAACCTTCAGTGGCTCTAACCCGGACAGCATAACAAATTCTGTCAAATTAGCCCACGTTTGAAACGGATGGATGTGATATATGGAGGAAGATAGATGTCTGGGATATAGATGTGCGCTGGTTATAAAACTTTAAGATGTGGCGTGTCAGGCTGAATCCCTCCTCTGCCAGCACCTGGCTAATACCCCTCAGCCTTGATCCATTCCTCTGTCAACACAAACCTCATTTAGCATTCTGAAGGAACGCATGCTTACTGAAGCCTCAGTATTCAAAAGCACTGGACTGAATACTAAACAGCTGCAGACAAGACTACCAATGAAGCCTCCGGCACTCATTCTTGCCTCCGAGCAGGAAAAATAACATCTCATTAGCCAATAATTTCTATATTACAAAACAGGAATGCACAGAAGCAGAATTTTTGGCCAAAACGATATTGACTTATGTAATCAGATTACTTTAAGTAACAAGTAATGCATTACTTTTAATCTTTATATTTAAAAAGCCGATAACCGATATATTGCCTGATAAACCTATAGGAGATGCTGATAACCGATAATTTATTATATTTAAAAAGCCGATAAGCGATATATTGGCTGATAAACCTATAGCGGATACTGATAACCGATAATTCTTTATATTTAAAAGGCCGATAACCGATATATTGGCTGATAAACCTATAGCGGATACTGATAACCGATAATTCTTTATATTTAAAAGGCCGATAACCGATATATTGGCTGATAAACCTATAGCAGATACTGATAACCGATAATTCTTTATATTTAAAAAGCCGATAACCGATATATTGGCTGATAAACCTATAGGAGATACTGATAACCGATAATTCTTTATATTTAAAAAGCCGATAACCGATATATTGGCTGATAAACCTATAGCAGATACTGATAACTGATAATTCTTTATATTTAAAAAGCCGATAACCGATATATTGGCTGATAAACCTATAGCAGATACTGATAACTGATAATTCTTTATGTTTAAAAAGCCGATAACCGATATATTGCCTGATAAACCTATAGCAGATACTGATAACCGATAATTCTTTATATTTAAAAAGCCGATAACCGATATATTGGCTGATAAACCTATAGCAGATACTGATAACTGATAATTCTTTATATTTAAAAAGCCGATAACCGATATATTGCCTGATAAACCTATAGCAGATACTGATAACCGATAATTCTTTATATTTAAAAAGCCGATAACCGATATATTGCCTGATAAACCTATAGCAGATACTGATAACTGATAATTATTTATATTTAAAAAGCCGATAACCGATATATTGGCTGATAAACCTATAGCATCTAGATTTTTTTACAAGTAAAATCAGACAATACAATTATTAATGCACATTACAAAACATAAAAAAAAACTTTTGCCCAGTAGTGTAAAGTAATAGCACACCTTTTCTATCCAAGCCATATGATTTGAAGTATCATTCATGTGTGTATCACAAACATGCAAAATGAGTTATACCATGCAGTTTTAATACTTTTTTTATTCTGCAATTCTCACTTACCGCTAGGGCTGCACGATATTGAAGAAAAATGGAATAACTCATTAAATAATGCGATATTCGATATGCGATACGATAATGCTTAAAGTGTGTAAAATAAACTTAATCTTTAAAATATATTTAAAATGATATAACCTACATACGTGTTTCACATTCTTTTTGTGACAAGAACACATCCCTACAGCTTCTGAAAGTGAACATCAGTGTTTTACTGAAGCGTAAGAAGTGTTATTAACATCAGTGTAAAGCACGGGGTTCAGGTTATCCTACATTAGGGTTATTTAACAACAGAAACTGGATAATCAAATGTAAAAATGAAACACTGCTTAGTTTTCAATGTATGAATTAAATATATATATACACTGATTCTTATTAAAGCTACAAAAGTTATTCAGCCGAGAGCAGTGAGTGATTCTCTCTTCGTCTTGTGTTCATGATCCCAGTTATTGCAAGATATGCATATCATGATACATACATTTGCGATATTTCGATATGTGACCCTGGACCACAAAACCAGTCACATGGGTAAATTTTTTGGTAATTTTTTTCATGGGTCTGAATAAATCAGATTTCCATTGATGTATGGTTTGTTAGGATAGGACAATATTTAGCCGAGATATGACTATTTGAAAATCTGGAATCTGAGGGGGCAAAAAAATCGAAACATTGAGAAAATCGCTTTTAAAGTTGTCCATTTATGTTCGCGATTTTGCTGCATTCACTCACCAAAATAAATGTTTTATTTATTTACGTTAGGAAATTTACTAAATATCTTCAAGGAACATGATCTTTACTTAAAACCCCAATGATTTTTGGCATAAAAGAAAAATCGATAATTTTGACCCATGCAATGTACTGTTGGCTATTGCCACAAATATACCTGTGTGACTTATGACTGGTTTTGTGGTCCAGGGTCACATATTGTTCAGCCCTACTTACCGCCCCCTCTGACTCTTTCCCAAGAAGTGTTTTGAGGCGTAAACAGGCGCGTGAGTTGCATCTGGAGCCCAGTAGAGAAAGAAGGGCCGCTGGGCCGTGGCTTGCCGAGAGATAAAGTCCAAGCCTTCCTGGAGACAGATAAAATCAAAACCAACATCAGGCACATCCCACAGTGCACCTGTCCACGGCTGATCCGCACAAATAAACATTAATCGAGCCAATGAACAGGAAAACTCACCTCCAGATAGATTTGGGTGATGTTGGATTCCCCTGTTTTCACATTAATCTCAAACTCTTCGTAATACCTGCAAAATACACAGATCATCTAAATGTTCTGCTTCCTGCAGATCTAATGAGACCATCACTACAAACTCATTTCAGCACCATATGAGCTCTTGTTCCAAATGACAAGCTTCCTAAACCAAGTGCTGCACCAGGGTGTGATTAGAAAGTGAATTTGAAGAGGTAAATTGCGAGATTGTGTCTCAGAAGACGCGCGTGTTGTGAGAAGGAGCTGAGGCGTGGACTCTCTTATGCTCCGGCTGTTCCAGGTGTCCTAACACACCGCTAACGCAACCCGCCATCTCTTGGGTGTACACGTGTGTGTTTGTCTGACCAGGCTCAAACACGCCACGCTGATTAAACCCACGGCTAAGCGCAAAACTAGCCCTATCGCCAGAGCCAATGACCCAGAATGCACAAACAGTATGGGTGTTTTGGAAGGAACAAATAGGCAGACAATGAGATGCTACACTGCAGCTGGTACAAAAAGAGGAAAAATGAAATTCACTTCACCAAACAAATGCATTCATGTGAAGCAATACAACATTTTTACACTTTCTGGAGAAAATGTGAATGATGCTCAGTGTTGCCAGGCTGGCGATTTTCCCACACAATTGAGCTACTTTGAAAAACAAGAGTTTTTTTGGGCTACTTTTATAGGTGCTTGATTTTCAACTCCTTCCCCGCCATTTACGGATTTTCCGGCTTTCCGCATTTTCACTGTTATACGGTAGGGGCCGCTATTGCGCATCGTCAGAAAGAGTACTGAATCTCCTGATCAAAACACAGGCGCTTTTTGAGGGCTTTTTACATTAGCCAAAAAAAAAAAACTGTATTGGGGGGTTGTTTGCCCAGGTGAGAAAAAAATAGCACAAAAGTAACACAACTCATTACTTTACATAAAAAGTAACTAAGTAATGCAATTAGTTATGTTTTAGGGAGTAACACAATATTGTAACACATTGCTTTTAAAAGTAACATTCCAAAAAACACCGCCGTTAAGTGACATAATGGCCAATTTGACAAAATATAAAGTAGGGATGCACCGATATGAAAATTTTGGCCAATACCGATAACCGATATATTGGCTGATAGTGCTAAACCTATAGCAGATACTGATAACCGATAATTCTTCAGATTTAAAAGCCGATAACCGATATATTGGCTGATGAACCTATAGCAGATAATGATAACCGATAATTCTTATATTTAAAAAGCAGATAACCGATATATTGGGCGATAAACCTATAGCAGATACTGTTAAACCGATATATTGGCCGATAAACTTATAGCAGATACTGATAACCGATAATTATTTATATTTAAAAAGCAGATAACTGATATATTGGTTGATAAACCTATAGCAGATACTGATAACCGATAATTCTTATATTTAAAAAGCCGACAACCGATATATTGGCCGATAAACCTATATCAGATTCCGATAACCGATAATTCTTCATATTTGAAAAGCTGATAACCGATATATTGGCCGATAAACCTATATCAGATACCGATAACTGATAATTCTTCATATTTGAAAAGCTGATAACCGATATATTGGCCGATAAACCTATATCAGATACCGATAACTGATAATTCTTCATATTTGAAAAGCTGATACAAACAGTATGGGTGTTTTGGAAGGAACAAATAGGCAGACAATGAGATGCTACACTGCAGCTGGTACAAAAAGAGGAAAAATGAAATTCACTTCACCAAACAAATCCATTCATGTGAAGCAATACAACATTTTTACACTTTCTGGAGAAAATGTGAATGATGCTCAGTGTTGCCAGGCTGGCGATTTTCCCACACAATTGAGCTACTTTGAAAAACAAGAGTTTTTTTGGGCTACTTTTATAGGTGCTTGATTTTCAACTCCTTCCCCGCCATTTACGGATTTTCCGGCTTTCCGCATTTTCACTGTTATACGGTAGGGGCCGCTATTGCGCATCGTCAGAAAGAGTACTGAATCTCCTGATCAAAACACAGGCGCTTTTTGAGGGCTTTTTACATTAGCCAAAAAAAAAAAACTGTATTGGGGGGTTGTTTGCCCAGGTGAGAAAAAAATAGCACAAAAGTAACACAACTCATTACTTTACATAAAAAGTAACTAAGTAATGCAATTAGTTATGTTTTAGGGAGTAACACAATATTGTAACACATTGCTTTTTAAAGTAACATTCCAAAAAACACCGCCGTTAAGTGACATAATGGCCAATTTGACAAAATATAAAGTAGGGATGCACCGATATGAAAATTTTGGCCAATACCGATAACCGATATATTGGCTGATAGTGCTAAACCTATAGCAGATACTGATAACCGATAATTCTTCAGATTTAAAAGCCGATAACCGATATATTGGCTGATGAACCTATAGCAGATAATGATAACCGATAATTCTTATATTTAAAAAGCAGATAACCGATATATTGGGCGATAAACCTATAGCAGTTACTGATAACCGATATATTGGCCGATAAACTTATAGCAGATACTGATAACCGATAATTCTTTATATTTAAAAAGCAGATAACTGATATATTGGCTGATAAACCTATAGCAGATACTGATAACCGATAATTCTTATATTTAAAAAGCCGACAACCGATATATTGGCCGATAAACCTATATCAGATTCCGATAACCGATAATTCTTCATATTTGAAAAGCTGATAACCGATATATTGGCCGATAAACCTATATCAGATACCGATAACTGATAATTCTTCATATTTGAAAAGCTGATAACCGATATATTGGCCGATAAAGCTATATCAGATACCGATAACTGATAATTCTTCATATTTGAAAAGCTGATAACAGATATATTGGCCATGATTTACAGCATGTTGCTATGCGGTTTCTGAGGTGTTCTTAGCAAGCATTATGTATGTACCTCACCTTCCCTTCATTTCAGAGTTGTTGTAGACGGGTATATTGGGACGGAGCCTGTCATTGTAGGGGCCGAAATGGCAGTTCGGGGCACCAAACCATTCGTCAAAGCCACGCTTCAGAGGCAAGTATTGAGTTCTGTGCCCAAGGTGCCTGAGTTAGGAGATAAAGATGAAAAACTCTTATAAAGACGGCAGGTATGTTTAAAAGTAAATGCCTATGCAATAATGGAGGGTGTACACAGTGCAGAAAAAAATTACATTTTATCAATACAATTATTTTCAGGATTCTTTGATGTATAAAGTTCAAAAGAGCAGCATTTATCTGAAACTGAAAGCTTTTGTAACATTATACACAACCGTTTGGAGTCAGTAAGAATTTTAAATTTTACAATAACACAAGAAATTCATATTTAGACACAAAATTAACAGAAAAGACATTTTATAATGTTAAAAAAGGTTCTATTTTTAGATAAATGCTGTTTCCTTTGAACTTCATATTCATCAAAGAATCCTTAAAAAAAAATATTGATAATAATCATAAATGTTTCTCGAGCATCAGATCCTCATATTAGAGTGATTTCTGAAGGATCATGTGACACTGAAGACTGGAGTAATGATGCTGAAAATTCAGCTTTGATCACAGGAATAAATTACATTTTACAATATATTCACAAAGAAAACAGTTAATTTAAATTGTAATAATATTTCACAATCTTAGTTTATATAGCTTTATTTTTTGGAGCTAATAAATGCAGCTTTGGTGAGCAGAAGAGACTTCTTTTAAAAACATTAAAAACTTTTGAACGGCATCCACCAATACTGAATTTCTCAGTTAGTTAGTCAGATAGTTTGATTTTTACATAAAACTAGTACAAATTAAATTAAATTATGAAATTCTGCGAAGATAGAAGCCTCTCCTGGAATTGAAAATGCATTTTCCTGTTTGAAACGTTTCACTTTCCTTCATCATATTCTATTATATCCCATTTCATTATTCTGCAGGGAATCTCACCACTTTCCAACGATCTTGCTGACGTAATCTTTCTTTTTCAGCAGTTCTGGAAGCAGGATCTCGTCCTGAGATATTCCCCCCACAATCTCCTGAGGTGTGTATGCTGTGGGAGAGACAATACATTTAGTTACTTTTTAAAAGTAATGCGTTGCAAACAATATTGCGTTACTTTTTCTCACCTGGGCTTGGCTTGCTTGCTTGTTTTATAATACTAAAGTGCACTTCATATTTTTTTTCCAAGCACATTTTGCCAATTCCAAACCACATTAATCTTAATAACTACTATTATTTAGGTATTTTAATAATTTATAAGTGATATATAATTGTTAAGGAGGGCTGGAAGTGAAAAACGGCGTATTTTATAATGTTATAATACTAAAGTGCACTTTATATTTAACACCAAGTGCAAATAGGTAGAGGCTATTTACAGTAACAAAATTACAAAAGAAACCTGTCTGATAACAGGATCTAATCCGCCTTTTTCCAAACTCTTCTCTCTTTTCCCAACGCATTAGCATTAGCATTGCATCCTTCTCATGAGCATTTAATAATTTTTGACTTTTCATATTTTTTTGGCCCATTTTACCTGTAAAAGAAAACCTGCTTACCGTAATAATTATGCACACCTGAATATATGCCGTTTTTCCACTTCCAGCCCTCCTTAACAATTATATTTCACTTATAAATGATTAAAATACCTAAAATATAGTAGTTATTAAGAATAATGTGGTTTGGAATTGGCAAAATGTGCTTGAAAAAAAAAATATGATCAGAATGTCAACTTGCATACTAATTATGCACACACTGTATTTACACTTAATAATAGGCCTCTGACTGTAAGGGGATTTACAGTCAAAGACCCAGAACCAGATATGATGAATGAAGACAATTAAAGAAAAGTTTTACTGAAGATAGTTTGCAGTTTCATCAGCAGAAGTCAGCTTCAATACTCAAGGAGTTCATAGGCCGCCAAAAAAAAAAAAAATATATATATATAAATATATACAATTCACTGCAGTACATCAGAGGACGCCGAAATAAAAAGAAATACTGAAGTGGTGTCAGTTAAATGGGAAAACAAAGCATTAAATAAAACATTATTTTATGTAATCAGATTACTTCAAAAAAGTAATCTGATTACATAATTCGCGTTACCCCCGATGGATATAGGAGTGCGCTATAAAGTCGTAAGAGGAGTTACTTTGTTTGTGTGTGTGTATGAAAAAAAAGTAACCCAACAGTAACGTAACGCATTACTTTTCTTAAAAAGTAAATAAGTAATGCAATTCGTTACTTTTTAAGGGAGTAACGCAATATTGTAACGCATTACTTTTCACGGTAACTTTCCCCAACACTGGTTATCAGTATATCTTGCATTACATATTTGAAAAAGCAACTCAGATATTATGTTGTAAATTTGAAAAGTAATGCGTTACTTTACTAGTCACTTGAAAAAGTAATCTGATTACATAACTCAAGTTACTTGTAATGAGTGACGCACAACACTGCTGAAAACAGGGAAGGAGCAAATGTTTTCGGATCATACCATTCCTAGCATGAGCATTGGTGGTGTAGAAACCATTACGCACGGGAAGTCTCCCAGTGAGCAGAGAAGCCCTGGCTGTGGAATAAAACACACAAATTATGCTTATTACGCAATTATAAACATCAAAGATTAGGGGTGTAACGATTCGATACATATCACGATACCGAACTCACGATACGATATTATTGCGATACTCAGAGATATGATAAAAGGTTCACAAAAAATGAACTGTTGATTAAAATGCTAAATTTGGTATATCATTGTGTGTAAATGAATATTCTTGGACTTGGTGCTGAAACCCAAAGCACAGGACAATAGAGACACCAGAATAACAATATTCATGATTCTGAAGCTGAAAACACAGAATTATTTTAGACGAATATACTTAAACTCTTTCTAGATATATTTAAAATAATGTCGGCCACTTTATACTGGTAACATCAGACATTTGGCATTATCAGGACCCACAAATATTCCCCCATTGCATTATTATACATTATATTCAACATTATATAGTAGTTTAATGTAGTTCTGACACTTAAACTCTGAAAACTTTAATTTTTTTCATCCTCCACGATACATATTGTGCCTTTTTGTATTGCGATATATTGTTACACGATAGTATTGTTACACCCCTGTGATACAAAAGACCTGTACTTGTATAAAATGGTGCAACTCCTATATAAACTCTAGAGCAAACTAAACAAACACGTTATTGCACTGCAAACTCTAGCTTGCTCTTTAGGAATAAGTAAAAAAAATCGAATGAAAGTTGAATACGCCCGTGCACAACACATGGAGTTTAAATCGTATAGTATTTAAGACTTGATTTCAAAGAGAGCGAGAGAAAGGAAAGAGGCGATGGACACGAGAGAGCTCACCCTGGATATGAGGATTAGGAAGTTCTCCTCTATCTACTTTGTGATTAAAATACTAATTAAGCTTCTGAAGCAAAAGCTCTCTAATGACGGCAGGTACGGCGAGCGCCTCGGGCTCCTTCATCTCACACATGTGAGATTAACTATTGATTAAGCCTTATTTGCTTAAAAATTAATTAGAATTGAAAAGAGGACCAAAAGAAGATCTGCTCTGCATAGCAAGTCCATTCAAATTTCCCAAATTATGCATAATTAGCATATTTCAGAACTGCCGGTGTATTATCCATATTAGCATGATAAGTTGTGCTCTCACTATCATGCAGCCGCACACGTCTCGTGTTATAAAACGCATGAAGAATAGTGGATGAAAAAAATAATAATAAACAGTAAAATATTTGCAATTGCATTGTAATACTAATTACATATCGGTAGCCTCTCAATGTAAATCAATACATTCAATACGTCACCGCGAACAAAATATGTAAAAAAATTTCAATTGATTTTTGAACTGTATAATGAATGCTGCATATATTATTTGTAGGGCTGTCAAGTGATTAAAGATTTAAAATTGCAATTTAAACACGCATGGCTGAGAGATCATTTAAAGTCATTATTGTGTTGAACGAGAAAAGCGTCAAATAGACATTTAAAAAAGTAGATATTTTATTTGAATCAACATTGCACTTCAACTTTTAGGATACGTCGGCCATGATGTTTTTCAGAAGCTCAATCTGAATTGGTATTTCTATATATTTACAGACCAAAACAGTTTAATTACTAACATTCTTCAAAATATCTTGTTTAAGAGAGTCATACAGGTTTGAATTTACGTAAGGGTGAGTATATGTAAATAAACAGAACTATCCCAAAATATGAAAAAAAATGAAAAAAAAATACAATGATACTCTAAACTGCCAGAAGGTGGCGGTACATCTCTAAATGAGTAAGTTATTGAGTCAGTTGTGATTGGTCGAACACTTATAGCACGTGTCGGAAACGAAACGCATATTACCATATTTTAATTTCAGCTTCCTCAGCGCTAAATACACAGTGATGCGAACCGTAACGATTGCGTCAGTTTTACCGTATCAATTCCAGCGAGAGTCTCATCGTTTGGCAAGTTGAATCGTAGCGTCTTCTCGACACGAACAACACGAACCGAACTCTTCCAGTCGCAGATACACTACAGCGTTTGAGGGCGGAGCTAAGAAACGCTGTTCAGCCAATCAAGAACAGAGGTGGGCAATATGCAAATTAGGTTGGTTTGTAACAGGAAGTGAGACTGGAATTATTGACGACTCGTTTCAGCAGTTCAGAATCAATTCTTTCTTTGGCAGACAATAACTGTATTTGTCGTGCACTTTGATCTTTCAGTACTGTATATTATGGAAACCTGCTTCCGTCACAGAATAAAAAATAAAAAAGGTATTTGCGACTTTTTATCACACAATTCTGAATTTTTTTCGCAGAATTGCGTGAAATAAAGTTTCAATTGCGAGTTATAAAGTCAGAATTGCGTTATATAAAGACCTAATTGCGTGGTATAAAGTCAGAATTGCGTGATATAAAGTCAGAGTTGCGTGATATAAAGTCAGAATTGCGTGGTATAAAGTCAGAATTGCGTTATATAAAGCCAGAGTTGCGTGGTATAAAGTCAGAATTGCGTGATATAAAGTCAGAATTGCGTGATATAAAGTCAGAATTGCGTGATATAAAGTCAGAATTGCGTGATATAAAGTCAGAATTGCGTGATATAAAGTCAGAATTTGGTCGATATAAAGTCAGAATTGCGTGAAATAAAGTCAGAATTGCGTGATATAAAGTCAGAGTTGCGTGATATAAAGTCAGAATTGCGTGATATAAAGTCAGAATTGCGTTATATAAAGTCAGAGTTGCGTGATATAAAGTCAGAATTGCGTGATATAAAGTCAGAATTGCGTGATATAAAGTCAGAGTTGCGTGGTATAAAGTCAGAATTGCGTTATATAAAGCCAGAGTTGCGTGGTATAAAGTCAGAATTGCGTGATATAAAGTCAGAATTGCGTGATATAAAGTCAGAATTGCGTTATATAAAGTCAGAATTGCGTGATATAAAGCCAGAGTTGCGTGATATAAAGTCAGAGTTGCGTGATATAAAGACCTAATTGCGTGATATAAAGTCAGAATTGCGTGATATAAAGTCAGAATTGCGTGATATAAAGTCAGAATTGCGTGATATAAAGTCAGAATTGCGTGATATAAAGTCAGAGTTGCGTGATATAAAGTCAGAGTTGCGTGATATAAAGTCAGAATTGCGTGATATAAAGTCAGAATTGCGTGATATAAAGTCAGAATTGCGTTATATAAAGTCAGAGTTGCGTGATATAAAGTCAGAATTGCGTGATATAAAGTCAGAATTGCGTGATATAAAGTCAGAATTGCGTGATATAAAGTCAGAATTGCGTGATATAAAGCCAGAGTTGCGTGATATAAAGTCAGAGTTGCGTGATATAAAGACCTAATTGCGTGATATAAAGTCAGAATTGCGTGATATAAAGTCAGAATTGCGTGATATAAAGTCAGAATTGCGTGATATAAAGTCAGAATTGCGTGATATAAAGTCAGAATTGCGTGATATAAAGTCAGAATTGCGTGATATAAAGTCAGAGTTGCGTGATATAAAGTCAGAATTGCGTGATATAAAGTCAGAATTGCGTGATATAAAGTCAGAATTGCGTGATATATAGTCAGAGTTGCGTGATATAAAGTCAGAATTACGTGATATAAAGTCAGAATTGCGTGATATAAAGTCAGAGTTGCGTGATTTAAAGTCAGAATTGCGTGATATAAAGTCAGAATTGCGTGATATAAAGTCAGAGTTGCGTGATATAAAGTCAGAATTGCGTTATATAAAGTCAGTTGCGTGATATAGTCAGAATTGCGTGATATAAAGTCAGAGTTGCATGATATAAAGACCTAATTGCGTGATATAAAGTCAGAATTGCGTGATATAAAGTCAGAATTGCGTTATATAAAGTCAGAGTTGCGTGATATAGAGTCAGAATTGTGTGATATAAAGTCAGAATTGCTTGATATAAGGTCAGAGTTGCGTGATATAAAGTCAGAATTGCGGTGGAAACAAGCTTCCATCGTATATAACCGGAGCTACAGCTCTTAAATTAAAGAACTAACATGACTTTATTGTTGACTTGGAATGGCAAAATAAACACCTACATTTATTTCCAAGATAATAACCTGATATAAATGAATACGCGACACAGTAAAGTGTTTACCGTAGTCAGCGTACAGTACTCTACAGTAGGCCTATATAGTATTTTTATTATCATTCTATGTATTCCAAGCTTTGGCATTATTGTATTATTTACAGTCATGGCATTAAAGCAGTGTTGAGTTGGACTGAATACGAGCACGTACAGGGGGAACACAGCGGGTTTGCAGCGTAGAAGTTCGGGAACAGCATTCCCTGAGCGGCCATCAGATCCAAGCTCGGGGTTTCCCTGGACGGCTCCCCGAACACCCCCAAATCACCCCATCCCATCTGCACACACACACACACACACACACACACACACACACACACACAGCATTGAGCATCAGCATACAATTCATGGTACATAAATATATATGCCTTACGTCACCCTTACGTAAATTCAAACCTGTATGACTTTCTTAAACAAGATATTTTGGAGAATGTTAGTAATTAAACTGTTTTGGTCTGTAAATATATATAAATACCAATTCAGATTGAGCTTCTGAAAAACATCATGGCCGACGTATCCTAAAAGTTGAAGTGCAATGTTGATTCAAATAAATATCTACTTTTTTAAATGTCTATTTGACGCTTTTCTCGTTCAACACAAAAATGACTTTAAATGAACTCTCAGCCATGCGTGTTAAAATTGCAATTTTAAATCTTTAATCACTTGACAGCCCTACAAATAATATATGAAGCATTCATTATACAGTTCAAAAATCAATTGAAATTTTTTTACATATTTTGCTGCGGTGACGTATTGAATGTATTGATTTACATTGAGAGGCTACCGATATGTAATTAGTATTACAATGCAGTTGCAAATATTTTACTGTTTATTATTATTTTTTTCATCCACTATTCTTCATGCGTTTTAAAACACGAGACGTGTGCGGCTGCATGATATATAGAAATCGCTGGTGTTTCTGACGTCACAAACGACCTTGTAACCAATCAGATCAACGTGTGATCGTCAACCAGTGGCTCTCTGAGCTGAGTGAGTGAGTGGAGGCGGGGCTCATTTGCATATTCATAGAACCGCGAATACTAAATGAGGCAAGGGTGTCGAGTTACATTCAAGATATTTTAAAGCAAGAACATTTTTTTTTTCAAGGAAATTTTGGTGATTAAAGATGAGTTTTACAAAAAAAAAAGGAAAAACAGCTACAGGTTTTATTTTAATATGCAAAAATAATGCAGGGGGAAAAACAAAAAAGCTCCCAGGAAAAACTAAACATAATCAGTTATTAATATTTCATTGGTTCTCTCTGTTTTTGCATCATGTGTTCATAATTTCTTTGTATGACAGCCTGGGCAAAAATATTTGATACATATACAAATATTCAGTATAAATCAGCATGATGATGATAATGTTTGGATCATAAAATTAACTGCTTATGCCTAATGTATAATAAATATTTTGATGTGTGATTGCACTTCTCCATGTGACATCACTTAGTGAATGAAAATACATTAAATAACAGATTAAATTCATCATATAATATATTTGGAATATTGTGATCAACACTGCATATTGCGAGATACATTGTAATATATACAAAAATATATTTATACACAATATCTTATACGTGTTCACACATTGAATCTGCAGCGGTCACGTGGGACAGTTTGGGAAATTCCCAGTTTACAAGTTGTAATTACGAGTGAACGCACATAAAACCAAATAAACATCGAAACAACTCAAAACTATTTCACAGATCAAATATATGTTGCACAAATACACATGTGTTGCTCGTATACACTATATAAACACAAACGATGTAGGTTTCAGTGTGATTCTGAGTTGGTCAGTCAAACCTCTAATGAAAGACCCATAAAGGACTTACATCATCCATAAGCATGATGATGATATTTGGATCATGCTGGTTTCCTGCAGTCTGACACACACATGCTGTCCATAACACACAGATGACAGCCTGAAGACACATTGTAACTTTCCTTCAAATCTTAAAACACATGCTAGTTTTCAGGAAGCGGAACTTTTAAGCGTCCGAGACATTCTACACACAATGCAAAGTGTGAAACTGCAGCGAGTCATGTGACTTTTGTGTGTCACGTGACCGGAGTCTGTCGCGTCATCATCATGGCGGTGTGTATAGCAGTCATCGCGAAGGAGGTAAATAAAAAACATTTGATCTTTTTAAGATACATCAAAGCATGTATTGGTAATGTTTGAATACATTTGACTCGCTAAATTAATCGGATTTGATTAATTATTGCTAAGAGTTGCTGATATATGTCGCTATCGATGCTGCTTAGTAAACTTACATTCATATGCGTTCAAATATATTTACGTGTAAGTTATGTTTTGTTTCAACATGAACCGCATTGAAATGGCAGTACAGTGTAGGCTTAAAATGCAATAAACCGAGTTTGTTGACAACCCTGCATTGTTTGTTTCGTGTGAGACTGGAGTGTGTTTGTAAGTCAGAGTGTTTGCATCTCAAACTTTAATATTACCGCATTAAATACATAAAGTAGTGTTACTTTACTAGTTACTTGAGTAATCTGTATTGCATAAAAAAAGAATCTGATAACATAACTAAAGTTACAGTGTTAAATCATGCACAATAATGTCTAATTGCTTGCTGAAATGGTTCCCTGTAATAGCAAACCTGTCTCTAGCAAGGACATTGGTTAATAAAGAATGCATAAATAACATGTTACATTACATGAAAAAGTTATCTAATTACGTAACTAAAGTAACAATGTTAAATAATGCACAATTTCGAATTACATGCTGAAATGGTTGTTCCCTTGCCTCTAAGCAAAGACAACGGTTAATAAAGTGAGATTAAATACATAAAGTAGTGTTACTTGAGTAATCTGTATTGCATAAAAAAAGAATCTGATAACATAACTAAAGTTAGTGTTAAATCATGCACAATAATTTCTAATTGTTTGCTGAAATGGTTGTTCCCTGTAATAGCAAACCTGTCTCTAACGTTGCGTTGATCTCTTTTTATTTATTTTATTATTGCTTTTATGCATGTTTTAATCTATTCTGGGGGCTGTTCCATAAATGAAGCTTAGAAAAGCGGGGATTAAACTCCAAAACCGGACTTGAATGAGCCTAACAAATAAGTTGGGGCTAAAGTGGTTCCATAAAAGGTAATTGAAGTTCACGCAATCTCACTAATTTGATCCAGGTTTATCTAGTCTAGATAATTGCGTGTGCACGCGTTTCTGAAGCAGCCCTAGAGGTCTATCGTGGATCAAATCGATCCACCATCAAACAGCGTATATTTTGTGCTGTTTTATGCGTTTGTGACATTCCCCCTCAGTGCAAAAAATACATTTCACAGTTATATTCACCATCTGTAAATGTTAGAAATTCGTGCAAATGTATCCATTTTGCTGCTAATGTTCATATGGAACGAGCGCTGCTGCGCGCATGCGCGCCAAATAGGAGCGCAATAATTCTGACTAAAATATACATTTTGCTTGGAAAATTAATATGCGATATTTTATAACACTAGAAATATCTTCTAATTATAAAAATTTCTCTTTAGGATGTTGGATAAGTTGCAGTGAACTTATAGCTCATTACACTTTGGGACCTATGCTACTTTATAAAGATGATATATACTTATTTAGAATGCTGAGAATTACAGCTTTTTATGCAATAATGTTTTTGAGAAAGCAAGAATCCCCAGTTTTAAATGAGAGGTTAGATTTAGTTTCTAAAGTACATTATGGAGAGGATAACATTACATTAAGAACAAATGTATACATTTTGAAAAGATATGTGCAACTCTAAAATCAAAGAATATTCCATAAAATAAAGGAATATATATTGGCCTACATTAACTACATTTTTATGTAACCTTCCCTTTTATTTCTAGTTATTTGTTATTTTATTTATTTACTTATTTAATATTGAATATTTGATATTTAAATAATATTACTTGAATAACTATTAGGAATTATGTGTCATTCATTATAAGAGTTTGTTATATGTGAATGTTATATTTTTATTAATATTTATTTATTGTTTTATTTATATGTATGTATGTAAGAAAAAAAGGTAGAAGGAAAAATAAGGAATATTTATTAGGGGAAAATATGATGTCTTTAAAGGAACTGTCCATTTGTAAAATTGTGTTAAATGTGTTTGAATTGAAAGACATAATAAAGTACATAATATATATATATAAGAGACAGTGTAGAGAAAGAATTCTCTGATAACCGAGGCACTCCTTAATTAAAATGTCTTTATTACAAAAATGACATGTCCTAAACGGACAACTTTAAAACGCCTTATATATGTGTCTATATTGTAGCCTTATCTAAGTTGATTTTCTGTATACTGTGTATTTATAAAGTCCAATAATGGTATTAGAGACTGTCAGTGGTAATATCATTGTGTTCTTGTCTGTCAGTGTTGAGGATCTGTGTAACAACTGAGGCTTAGCCTGACAGTTAGCCTGCCCTGGACCAGGCTAGTTTCCCAGCATAAGTTGCCAGGGTAACTGAGTTTGAACTATTTTAAGTTTGATTTATGAAACCGAATCTACCAAAAATAAGCCTGACTAACCGAAATAAGCCTGGCTTATACTCTAATCTTGGTTTATGGAACAGCCCCCTGGACTGATAAGAACTTTTTATTTGTATTTTATTTTTAATTTAATTTTTACTGTTAAGTTTGAATGATCTGTGTATGACGACTCCACTGCAAACTAAATCTACCTTCGGGTACAAATAAAGTAACTTGAACTTGATCTCTGCAGAACTATCCGCTGTACATCCGGAGCGTCCCTACGCAGGGAGAGCTCAAGTTCCACTACACAGTGCACACTTCGCTGGACGTGGTGGAGGAGAAGATCTCCGGTGTGGGCAAAGCCTTGGCCGACCAGCGCGAGCTCTACCTCGGGCTCCTGTACCCAACCGAGGACTACAAGGTGTATCCTTAAAGGAAGCGGACGTTGGGATCGTCTTTTCTTCCTTGTTGTGATGCAGTATTGGCAAAAGTTACTTTTAGAAGTAATGTGTTAATGCCTAAAAAAGTAACTAATTACGGTACTTGGTTACTTTTTATAGAAAGTAATGTGTAACGTTGCGTTATTTTCTGCTGTTCTGGATCGCAGGTGAAGAAAGTTCAACTTAATTGAAACAATATATATGTAATGTAATTTTTGCTTTTTAGTATGATTGCATTGGATAATTTAAGGTCAGCAGCAAAGACATTGCTTAATAAAGTGAGATTAAATACATAAAGTCATGCATCACTTTATTACGGTAGTTAAAGAATTGATTTTGCTTTCATTGCAATTAACAGTGATCGACGGATTATATCAGCGTATTATATTTTTAAGATTATCGCAATGAGTAAAAATTGTGCCGGTATTCTATATCTACTGACAGCTTGTGATTTGCTATCATTAAATTATATAATTTTATACACATGCACAGTTGACCATGAATCCTTAAAGGGATAGTTCACCCAAAAAATTTAATTTTTCTGAACAGTATGACTTTCTTCTGTGGAAGATAAATGTGTCCATACAATGAAAGTCATTGATCACCCAAGCTTTTTAGTTAATATTATCCAAAATATGTATATCTATGAAGAAATGCATACACATTTGGAACAACATGATGCAAATTTTCATTTTAGTGTGAACTGTCCCTTTAAGACGAGCTGCTTTCTAATGCACAACACGTTCATCCCAACATTATCTTAACCAGAATGACAGATATGGCTACGTGACAAACTCCAAGGTGAAGTTTGTGATTGTTGTCGATTCTTCCAACGCATCTCTGAGAGACAACGAAATTAGAAGTGTGAGTTACTGTGTAAATTTTGCAAAAAAAAATATATCAGTGTCAAGATATCAAAGTGTCAATCACACTTCTTTTTTTCCCTCAGATGTTCAGAAAGTTGCACAACTCCTTCACTGATGTAATGTGTAACCCATTCTACAATCCCGGTGATCCAATTCAATCAAAGTAAGTTCCTTTGGTGAATACATTGAGTATTTCTTGATACTGATACACTAATATAATATTGGTCTCTCTCCTCAGGGCTTTTGACGGTATAGTTTCAGCTATGATGGTGCAGACGTGCTGATCTCCTCGCTTTACAACTGTATATATACATATTTACATCAGTGTCCATTGGGTGTTGTTTGTTTGGTGAAAATAAAGAAAGAATTTGTGTTTAATAAAATGACTCGTGATGATATTGTTTTTATTTACAGTGATTTTGCTCAAGTCTAAAGCACTGAAAAAGCAAAAATAGAAAAAGTACTGAAATTCACAAGGCATTTCGGCCTCTCACAGGCATGGTATTTTAAAGAAATCGTATAAAATGTAAATAAAATAGTAACCACTCAACATGAAATCAAGTCTTCGCTTTCTGTAGTGTCATACAAGATACACACACACACAAAATAATCATAATAATACTAAACTGAACTCCCTTCATGCAGCATGTACTTCAATTAGCACCAAGAAGTGCTTTGAAGACAACAGAAAAATCAAAAATGAATATCAAAAAGAATCAACCCATGGACGAGCTCTTCCATTTTCCCTAAAACAAAAAGTACAATTTTTATAACATCATTAAAGAAAGCCAAACGATGGATTTACAGAGAAATGCCACACTTCCAAGAAAGCACAATATGATTGTTAACCACTAAACCACAAATCTGAAAGGATTATGGACATTTTTCAGTATGTGGATATTTTAATATCTGGTAATTCCATTATGGTTCGAGAATAGAGTGCAAGGCCACGGACCACTGTGGAAATCTGAGATATTTAAAGGTCCATGTCATGTGAGGTACAGTTATGTGTTGGCTGAACTGACCTAATGACGTGGCAGCCTCTGAACGGGTAAAACCTGGAGGCCCGCGACCCCCGTCCTCGGGACCAGCCTCCACGCAAGTACGTATCTGTAGTCCTGAAACCGGGAATGTTTGTTCTTTTTGGCAAAACCTAGTGCACAGAGGTTGAAATTAAAAGGGTTTCTGTCACAGATTTGCATTTCATAAACAAAAACAGATTCATTACAAGGAAACCAACACTATGTAGTAGACACTATGGCTATTCATTCTGCATTCAATTCTGATTTTCACCTTTTTTCTTTGATTGTTTACATCATTAAAATGAGGCCCATATTGGACAGGCAATTGTAAACTTGACCACATGCATACAACAGCCTACCAGAACATGTCTATTGGAAAAAAACAACAACAAAAAACACACACACACAGGTGAAACTCGAAAAATTAGAATATGGTGCAAAAGTTCATTTATTTCAGTAATTCAACTTAAAAGGTGAAACTAATATATTATATAGACTCATTACATGCAAAGTGAGATATTTCAAGCCTTTATTTGTTATAATTTAGATGATTATGGCTTACAGATATGAAAACCTTTTCACAATATTCTAATTTGGGGTTTTCATAAGCTATAAGCCATAATCATCAAAATTATAACAAATAAAGGCTTGAAATATCTCACTTTGCATGTAATGAGTCTATATAATATATTAGTTTCACCTTTTAAGTTGAATTACTGAAATAAATGAACTTTTGCACAATATTCAGATTTTTCAAGTTTCACCTGTGTATATATATATGCAGCTATTTATATAATACATATATATATATATTATATAAATAGCTGCATATATATATACACACAGGTGAAACTTGAAAAATCTGAATATTGTGCAAAAGTTCATTTATTTGAACTAAAAGTTCCTTTATTTGCTGCCTGCAGCAATTTATATAATATATATATATATATATATATATATATATATATATATATTATATAAATAGCTGCAGGCAGCAAATAAAGGGCAAAGAACCCTAGAAATAGGCAAAAAGAGGAGCTAAGCTTGGCAGGGAGCATCAGAACAACGGCAACAATGAGTAATTAAAGACATTTTAAGGTTATTTTAGTCAAAAGGACTGAAATATCATAAGCAATTAAATCATATTACTAGTAATTCTATTTATCACTTGACCAATAGGTGGCGCTGTGACCAAATGAAATTTTTGTTGTCAGTGTTTGTCTATTGTCAAGAAATCTGTAACGTTTTGCCGGCATGGTCTTAAGATGATTATTTTTTTATTTTAAATTAAATTTGGTGAAAATTGGACAAACGGTCAAAGAGTTTGAAAAAAAAACGTCGGATAGAAAATTCGTCCGACTATGGCAAAATTGGTTTCTATGTTTTCAGCATGACCCAAGGAATCCATCAAGACCAGTTTCATTACAATAGGCAAATTACAATTCATTATAAGGCATGGTGCTGGTGACACTTAGAGTTTTGTAACAATAAGCCAATGCGTTCGTAAAAATCTAGCATTTTTAGACAAAATTCAAAATGGATGATGGCTAAAATGAGCAATATGGGAAAATTAGGTATCGTTCGACTCTGCATGCTACACCGAATCTAAACAGACCAGTTTATATTTAAAAAAAAATGTTCATTAGTTTTAAAGCAAAAATAGCAATATTTCACACCCCCTGGGCACTAGGTGGCACTGTGCCAAAACAGTGCAGGTATCCTTAGCTAATGGTTGTCATAACACACATCAAGTTTGGTCAGAATACGCTCTTCGTGCATTTTTCAAGAAGTCAGAAGATGATCTGGTTGAATTTTCAACCAAGGCAAGAAACCAAAAGGGGAAAAAATATTTAGTTTCAGTTCAAAAGTTATTAGCATAACCATGAGTGCAACTTTGGACAGTTGGTGGCGCTAGAGAGGTAGAGGCTCCAAATTGGCTGTGGTTAATCTTCAGACTGTGCTTTATATGCGTGCCAAATTTCCAACTTTTTACCATAAGGTTCTACAGGTTTCCATAGGTTAAAGAGCGGAAGAATAAGAAGAACAACACTAATGGATACAATGGGTGCTAATGAAGACAAAATATTAGATTAAAAAAATAATTGTGATGCGATTCCCATCATGTAATGCATTTCCATCGCACCTTAATGACACGGCCTCTGAATAGGGTTTCATCTAAAGTCATGGCGGTCCTCACCGACTCCCTCTCTGAGAACTCGATGTAGGCGAAACTACAGGGAAAACACTCTCATAAATCATGCCTGATGTGAAAATATCATTTGTTTTTGCAGCCGGAAGGATACATACCCTTTTGGATGTCCTGTGAATCTATTATACGGGATTGTGACTCGGTTTACGTGGCCACAGCCATTAAAGTACATCTCCAATTCGTCAGCGGTTGCTCCATAATCCACCTGGAAGTCAGACAATACAGCATAAACACACACACGGCAAACAATATGAAAAATAACATTCAAATATTACTAGATCTAAGCGGCTTACATTTCCCACATAGATAGATCTCCTATCAGAATCTATTCTCTCTTCATGCGTCATATTGAAGAACAATCCTGAGGAGGGCAAGATTATAAAAGTTAATTAGAATCATAAAATATTAACGTTGTATTTTAAATAATGACCTTCATTTAAGGTGAAACATGAAAGGGACGTCCATGGCTAGTGCTATATTTAGGCCATATCATAGAGTAGGGTTTAAAAGACAAAAGTCCACTTGTACAAACACACTGGATATCCATGTTGGGTTAAAACACTAGTTGCTGAAAGAAACACTGAATATTTGTTGTTCTAATATTCTCAAATTTCTTGTAACAGATTTTTGGGTAAAATGTTTAAGCATTAAAACATGCAAACTCAGAGGAAGGGATTCAACTATTTTGAAAATCGCGGTGAACAACAATTTGCGTATTTAGAAACATACATTTACTGAAGAAACACAAACATGCCAATAACTTATGGAAGCTTGTTTCCGCCACAGAATAAAACCTTTTAAAAGATAATTGTGACTTTATCTCACAATTGCGATAACATCTCGCAATTCTGTCTTTATTTCTAAGAATTGCAAGTCAGAATTGCGAGATTATAACACGCAATTGAGAAAAAAAAAAAGTCAGTCTTTATTTCCTTACAATTAGACTTTATAACTCGCAATTCTGACTTTA
Source organism: Rhinichthys osculus (assembly GCA_029959095.1). Classification (NCBI taxonomy): domain Eukaryota; kingdom Metazoa; phylum Chordata; class Actinopteri; order Cypriniformes; family Leuciscidae; genus Rhinichthys; species Rhinichthys osculus. The sequence goes on from JARWKJ010000003.1 coordinate 2,982,691, forward strand.
TTTTACGCAATTCTGAGATAAAGTCAGAATTGAGAGATAAAAAGTTGCAATTTACTTTTTTTATTCTGTGGCGGAAACAATTCTGTCTTTATATCACGCAATTAGGTGTTTATATCACGCAATTCTGACTTTATATCACGCAATTCTGACTTTATATCACGCAATTCTGACTTTATATCACGCAATTCTGACTTTATATCACTCAATTCTGACTTTATATCACGCAATTCTGACTTTATATCACGCAATTCTGACTTTATATCACGCAATTCTGACTTTATATCACTCAATTCTGACTTTATTTCACGCAACTCTGACTTTATATCACGCAATTCTGACTTTATATCACGCAATTCTGACTTTATATCACTCAATTCTGACTTTATTTCACGCAACTCTGACTTTTTTCACGCAATTCTGACTTTTTAAACTCGCAATTGCGACTTTCTCACAACTGCGTGATATCAGATAAGTCAGGATTGTGAGATAAAAAGTTGCAATTACCTTTTTTATTCTGCAGCGGAAACAAGCTTCCATAATAATTAAAGCGCGTTTATTTAAAATTCCGGCTGGTGGGAGTGATGGGAAAATGTGGGTCCCATGGCCAAATCAGTGTCTAAATTTCCTGGACTTCCCAAAGTACGGTCCAGGAACTCTGTAAGTGTGTCTTTGGCGTATTGAACTAGGGTTCACATGTGTCTCAGAGAGCAGAGATGTCCTTAGATAAGACCACAGGCCTCCTGGGACACGCCTGATTGAGCGGTGATGGGCTCAGGTGTGTGCCAGCTGGAGCTCACCTGCCTGAGGACTGTAGGGGAACGCTCGCTCTACCTCACACTGCATGTCAGACTCGTCCATCTCCAGCTCACGAGCTTCAATCGCATCCAGATCCTGAAGGAACAGCGTTGGACACACAAACAGAGCTCCTTATGTGCACAGAAAACATGTTTATCTCTTGCAGGATCACATTCTTGGATGATTTTTTTTCTATGACCTCAAAATAAATTGTCTACATGATATTTTGTGGTTTAAAATTATTCTATACAGCAGGACTATATTTATATGGAAGCATATATATATATATAAACATTTTAAAATATAATTGTGACTTTCTCACAATAGTAAGTTTACATCTTGCAATTCTGACTTTTTTCTCACAGTTGCGAGTTTATATCTCACAATTATGTGACTATTTAATCTCACAATTATGACTATATAAATTGCAATTCTGACTTCTCAAAATGGTGAGATTTAACATTTCAATTGCAAGGGAAAAAAAGTCAGAATTGTGAGATAAAAAGTCGCAATTACGATTTTTATTTATTTTTATTATGGAAACAAGCCTCCACATATTTTTGAGTATAGAAATAGAAAATTCCTTATTTACTCTTCCAGTCGTATGCTTATTTTAATTTTTTTTTCTGTGGATCACAAAAGAAGAATGGGGAGTAACAACATTTTCATACAGGATTAGAACCACGTATATAAAGTCCTAAAATAATTTTGGGGTGATCTGTCCCTTTAAGAGAAAAGCGCCAAAATAAAAACAAGACAAAAATGATTATTAAACGCCATTTATAGGAATGTTACTAAAATATCATTTAATTATTTTTTTTAAATATTGATTTGTTCAGTGCAATTAAAAAAAGCCACGCTGCTGCCAACGACTTTGTGTGGAAACTCCCAATTTCGACGAATTGAATGATTTAACAGGAGGAATACAGGCAAAAACTGCACGACGGTAGGCTGTGTGTACATGTATCTCGATTTTAGAGTATTAGTTGATTATTGTGCGATATAATTAACTAAATTGTCTTGATACGAAACAGCACATGGCGCACACATTCTGATAAATTGTAAACACGATAAAATGACGACATAACAGTCAATCTGGATTCTGATATTGACCATTTTATCCACCATATTCACATGTAACACTCTCTTATATTCGCTTAATAGTGATATTTAACGATTTAAATATTGTTTACAACGACATAGGCTACAGACAATTGATATTTCTTCGTTAGTGTGTGAAACTTTACCTGTGAATCCACGCTGGTTTTCAACATCAGCTCCAACAGCTTCCCGATCAGCCCTTAACTATTAACTAACACACCTGACTGACTAATCAACACAATGTGTGAGTGTGTAGGAGAAGAATCAGGTGTGATTACACTTTCTTTTTCAAGTAAAACACTTTAATTTTGTTTTAAATACATTGTAATCGTTTATTTGATTATTTACCCCCTGAAATATGTAGAGATTTCAAAGGTACTCGTCAAAAAATCCTTAAATATTTTGGGAATTTCTAATATGCCAATCCTAACAAATATAATCCTAAAAAAAAAAAACAAAAAAAAACATAAGATCCGCTGGATAAACTAAAACATTTTCTTATAAGTACTATTGGATATTGTGTCTTCCTTATCAAAACTACTTTTATTGGATCTTTGTGATTTTACAGATTAGAAAGGTAAAATGTATACACCTTCATATTTGACTGTAAAAATTCCTAAAAGATGTTGAGGTTAAATAACAACCTTAGTCAAAATAGTCAAGAAGAATATGCCTATAGTCAGATAAATTCTAGGAATGTGATAAAGATTCCCATTATAAGTTTCTTAAAACTTAAAAGTGATGTCTATAAACTTGTAAAAATGGTTTCAACTGTACATCATTGACATACCAGCTTTTAAAGGGATGGTTCACCCAAAAAAAAAAAAAATGTTATCATTTACTCTCCCTGAACACAAAATAAGATATTTTGAAGTATGTCGGTAACCAAACAGTTGATGGACCCCATTGATGACTTCCATAGTATTTTTATTTTCCATACTATGGAAGTCAATGTGGCCCATAAACAGTCTCCTAAACGACATTCTTCAAAATATCTTCTTTTGTGTTCGACAGAAGAAACTCATACAGGTTTGGAACAACATAAGGGTGAGTAAATGATGACACAATTTTAACTTTTGGGTGAACTGTCCCTTTAAAGTCCCCCTGTAGTCAATAATTTGATCCCTTAAAACTCATCTTTGATCACCACAATTACATATTTAAACGTTTTTCCTTGAAGAAAAAAAAACTTCATGCCTAAAAATATCTTGAATGTAACTCGACACCCTTGCCTTATTTAGTATTCTCGGTGGTTCTATGAATATGCAAATGAGCCACGCCCCCACCCACTCACTCACTCAGCTCAGAGATCCACTGGCTGACGATCACACGTTGATCTGATTGGTTACAAGGTCGTTTGTGACGTCAGAAACACCAGCGATTTCACACCGTGTTTTTGAGACTGTCTTTGGTTCACTGCAGTTTTAAGCAGAAAATACTCAGCAATGCTGTCGACTTATGAACTTACACATGGTGTGTCTTAAAGCGTATTAAAAACACGACATAGACACATTCAAACAACATTAAAAGCTGGATTTTCACCACAAGGTGGAAAAAAAAGAAAATTCAGAGACTCGTCATATTTCACTGTCTTTTTAATTACACAGATACGCAGATCTCAACACAGACAATAACCTGATTTAGAATGTTTACAGCGTCACATGTCCAACAAAGCGCACAGTAAGAGAGGGCGAGGGAATTGCAAAAGTGGGGGGAAAGAGCATGCAAGAAATAAATAAATAAAACTCTCCTGGCACAGTTCACATCATCTAGAGAATGATAACAGGACCTTGAAAGAGAAAACAAGAAAACATTTTAACACACCAACCTTTCCGTCTGAAACAATGCCTTCTCCTGTAATGATGTATTGCACAATACAGTATAATCATCAACGTATCAAACCAAGCCTTTGCTAGTTATGGCGTTTATCATGTGCATTGCATGTTCAATGTTTTACAGTAGTGTAAGGTTTCTGCTACTACAGCCTTGCCTGATTTCTGATTGCTGTTAAGCCTTAGTGGATGCTATAGTCATAATACAAATTACAAAATAAAGCATTAGTGATGTCTGATGTGCATTAAAATGGCTTAAACCAGCCTAAAATGTTTTTTTTTTCCCAGCCAGACTACTTGACAAACCCTTTAAAAAAATTTTTTTTTTTACTTTTATGAATTTTTAGGATGCCGTTTCTCTCTCTCTCTCTCTCTCTTTCTCTATCTCTTTCTCCCGATGTCAACCTTTGAACTTGTGTCCCCTGACAAGGCCAAATGCTGACCGAATCAAGAGATTTGTTTTGAGAACGAGGGCCTTTCGATATGCCGAATGACAGCAGAATTACAGTACACAGTGTAAAGATGCATTTGCATGCTCTTGTTTTGGTTATAGAACAGAATGGCCAACAAATATTTGCAAACATACAGTCTATGCTTGCATGAGTTCTGGACTAGCAGACATGCAAAGCTCGAAATGAGTTTATCGTAACTGTGTTATTTTAAAGCTCTGGAGATTCAAGTAAGTCCCTTAGCAAAAAATGTAATTAATAGAAAGTATCTCTAACTCACACTCATGCATTCATTGAGGAAGGTTGGTTTGAATCACTGTCATCTGATGCTTTGGATGCCGGGAACAAGTGCGGATCTCTTCCCTCGATGTGTTTTTACTGTTTATCTTGTGCTTTCAACATGGTCATTTTGTACACTTTGGTTTATGGGAATAGTCGGTCTCCCATGTGTCCGTCTGCTGTTTTATGCTTCTGCAGTTATGCTTTGGTCTGTGCTTTTATCATTTTGGATATTTATGAGATATGTTTATGTTCAGGGGCTCAAAATATTCAGAGCAAGTACAACTTCAACACTAATTTTCCATTTTTTTCAACTAAAGTCAACAGTTCGTTTGAAGAGAATCTCACGTCAATGTTTATAGCTTAGCTACCTCAACAATAACACAATATATTTAATGGCACAGACTTATGAATGTAAGTCTATCACACCCTTTAGAACTGAGGATAAGTTACTGACGCAGATTTCTATTCTGAAATGTCAGGAGGTGCGTTTCCCGAAAGCATCGTTCGTTAGCCAACTAACGTTCTCGTTATCAGCAGTTCAACGAGTCTGTGTTTCCCGACACCATCGTTCCAGCGAACATTCGCAAACAGCATCGCAGAGTTGTGTGTTTGTAGCGACACTCGACCTGCGGTTAGAAGCAGAGTTTCATGTTTGCGTGACATGTGGACTCAATACATCCTTTAAAAAGCTGACATTCAGTACAATCTGTATCTTTTATTTAGGATACATACAAATGTCATTTGAGTCTTAGTTTCTCAAGAGATTTAAAGAGTGCGCATGTGTGAACGAGCCGATGAGTGAATCTGGAAATAAAGCAAAATAACTGAGAAAAATGAGAAATATTGGTTGAACGACCAATTTGCGACAATATGGTTTCGGGAAACATTCGTGACTTGCTAGTGGTTTTCTTCAACGATGCATCGTACTGTGATAGTGCAGCAAGAAATATGTCGGGAAACACACTCCTGGTTTGCTCGATTTGCATGTCTGCTGGTGGTTTGATTTGGATTTGTTTACAGGAGGTAGCTAGTAGGCAAAGAGACGATAGTTCATCAAAAAAATCCTCAAAATGGCGGGAGAGAGATAGAGAGAGAGACACCTACTTCATCAGACTGGTGTTTTAGTATCCACTGGTTCTGGGTCATGTGTTGCTGATATTTTCAGGGTGAGTTCATATATTACCTTAGAAACGTGATAAATTAAACCTAGAGCAAAAAACAGGACTTTCAAGTTTGGTCCGTATCAGAGGTACGCCACTACAAATTAGAAATTAACCAAAACAAAGGCTGTAAACTGGGATATTTTTACCTTTGAGGCTTTAACAAACGTGAACGTTGCTCAGTGCACACTGCAGCTTCTATTGATGTTTTCCAGACTGCAATATTATGTTTGGTACAATGTTGGATGGATCACAAGTCAAATAATCTTGGTACCAGTTGAGAACCATCATAGTGTTTGCTTGACTCTTGGATAATCGAGGGTTTGGTTTTGTGATTGTATGTGTGTTTGTGTGTGCAAAAATGACACATTGAACCACTGCAGTGACACTTTGGCCCAAAGGATGGCAATGTTTCACACAGATTCTAGTGGTTTTCCTCCTAAAATCCCAGTTTGGGAACTCGCCAGGTCAGTTTGGCGTGTCGTTGAAGCGATGCCGACACGCTTATGGCTACGAAAGCGTCTCACCCATCAGCAAAATCCCCTACGCGATCAGTGATGCCAACACATTTTCCTCCCAACACACGTTGTAAAATGATCATTCAAGACAGAAAAGATTAAATGGAGAGAAATTAAATTCTAGACATTATACTTTAAAGGTTTCTGTTATTTGGCAAACTCATTTTTGGACCTCTTTTTTTAAATACTATGTACATTCACATTAATTTACCATGGTAATTTTTAGATATATTTATATGTATATTTATATTATAAGGTACCCTAAGGGCCGTTTTTCTGAGGTTCAATTCAGTAGCTGAATTCTCTTTCCATATTGCACCTCCGTTCTCTCACTGTCTTACAATGCGAGCAATATAAAATATTCTACATGAGGATTCTCATCATCAATATTGATACAACAAATCCAACAATAGGTACAACACAGCTTCTCTCCCGTTAAAAGAGTGTCTTTTTCTGTCCAATGTTCGGCTGAAACCTAAAAGAAGACAAAAAAAAATGGCGTCCCGAATTCGGAGAACGCACACAAGCAGAAATCGAAGACAGAGACATCCAAGAAACAAAGTAATATCTACAAGCGACGTTTGATCCCTTCATGGATTTGAGCTTCTGTCAGGAGACAAAAGGGATGAGCATATAACAGGGGGGAGGTAGAAAGAGCGAGAGAAGAGAGAACCAAGTCTACGCCAGTCTCTAAAGTCATGCTTTGGAAAACGAGTGAAATCGTACAACAAAAAATGTCTCGGCAAACGAAAGTGTTTCAGAAGAAAAGGCTCATTCTTAGTGTACAATCCATTGAGGTTTTTTGGCCTTTTCGTTTGCTAATCCTCGCCTTTTCTTTCCTTTTCGTATCATTTCTCTTTCTCTTCGTGCTTTAAACGTCACTCCATTTTGCCGTAGAGATGAAATCCGGGCGAAAGTTTGCGTTCCTCGAGATCCGAGTGGGAACTCAGCAAAGGTTCGAGCTTCTAGTCACTGTTTATTCAGTTCAGAGGCGGTGAAGTTGTTTGCGTTTGGTTACAAGATGAGTGCTTCTTCGTAACTTTGGCAGTGTAATAATAAAAAGGTTTGGATCATTTTCTTTCTTTCTTTTTTTCACTTACAATTCATTTGGGTTCACGTCAGTACAGAGAGGTGAGTCTGGTGTAGATTTTCTTGGCTCGCTAGCAAGGTAGTTAACAGGTTCTTGTTCTTATCATTATTATTATTATTTCTTTTGGATTTTTGAACATTTCTTTTGTTTTAATTAAAGCCAAAAAAATGAAATGCAATGTTGTGAGGAAGTTGCTCTGTGGTTGAAGCTTTCTGTTTAACCTTTCAATTTAGAGGAATCCGAACTATATAAACTACCAGGCAAACGTTTTGGATCGGTAAGCATTTTAATGTGTTTAAAAGAAGTCTCTTCTGCTGATTTGCTGCTCAAGAAACATTTCTCATAATTATCAATGTTGAAAACGGTTATTTAAATGTTTATTTCAGGATTCTTTGATGAATAGAAAGTTTAAAAGAACAGCATTTATCTGGAATAGAAAGCTTTTGTACACAACGGTTTTCAACACTGATAATAATCATAAATGTTTCTTGAGCATCAGATCCTCATATTAGAGTGATTTCTGGAGGATCATGTGACACTGAAGACTGCAGTAATGATGCTGAACATCAGCTTTGATCACAGGAATAAATTACATTTACAATATATTCACATTTTAAATATTGCTAATTTTTTGGTTAAACCATTAAAAATCTTACCAATCCGAAACTTTTGACTGATCTTACCACTCCAGTTCTCACAGAGCAAACCTCACTTAAAGGGTGTTGAGGCAATGTCTTAAAACATGAATAAACGTGTGTAACTGTTCCCTGGCTTTCCCTGCTCATGTTGAGTTTAGCACAGTAGACCTTTTTGCGAAGGAATCTGAGCTTTTTTGGAGATTTAGGAACACAAGAGCTTAACGTAGACGTGAAAGCCAGGTTATTACTAGAGGACGGGTGAGTACGGTGGAGGTTCCTCAGCTAGTTTTGGATGAAAGATGCTGTAGCAGCAGTAGACGTTAGCGTTGTCTAAAGTACAGTCGGTACTGAAATCTTAAAAATGTGATGCTTTGAGCGGAATCGTAAACTCCTCTGATTGGCCGTTGTGTTCACGCGCTCATCAAATATGTCAGTGATTGGCTACAATGATCAGCGCTTCAAAAACATGTTGTAAATATACATACGCTCTTCACTGAGCACTCACTCTAGGGCTGTCACTTTTGTGATTTTTTTTTTAATTGAATCGATTGTAAAATCGATTTTCCGTGTCTAAAGACGTTTCCATTTTCAACACCAAATACAGGCAAATCCACGGACACCTAACAGGCATTAGGACGATCGTAAAGAGGGCGCTTGAGCATTGCAAGTCAGCAATATTTCTGATGATTTATTGGTGTCAAACAGGAGCGCAACATTCAGGGATTGAGATTAACACCCTCGACTCGCCAAATGCGGGTAAAAATGAACTTTGGCGGGAAACGCTGTCAAATCACGAGCCAGTTTAGCGTGTTTCTGTGTTTACTCACTTTGCTGGGGAAGTTTGTGTTAGCCAAATCTGTACGGATTTAGCGCAAATACGCAAATCGTGAGTCCTCGTGATATATTAAATACACCGTATTGCGCAGAATCTGCACATTTCTGGCTTACTTGAACACACACGTCACTACGCAACAAATACCGGCGCGCTCGTTCACTTGCATTGAAGTAATAGCGAATATTAAAAAGCATTTGGTTAACAGAAAAGACATTGTTATTTTCCAACATCCGACATGTTCTGTGTACTGTATTGATCTAAAACACATTTTTGGTAAAAAAGAAAAGAAAAGAAAGGTCGTTAAAATCGATTTCCTATTTTCGTTTTCGAAACTTGTGTTGGTTGGTCCGATCGATTGTGCAACCGATTTTCGAACGTAAAATGACCGCCCTAGCTTACACAGACACACACGGGAGCGTTTGAAAAGCGCTATCGCTTGATAACACATTTAAAAAAAAAAAAAACGTTTAAACGCTCCCGTGCGCTGATAATTGTAGCCAATCACAGACATATCCCATGAGCGCGTGAACACAACGGCCAATCAGAGCTATTTACGATTGCACTCACATTTTTAAAATTTCAGTACCGACTTGGTACCGTAGTCGGCGCTTTTGACAACACTAGTAGACGTGGTTCAGGACTCGGGGTTCATCCGTCAACGGGACGAGGAGTCCATCAGAGCGGGAGTTGCAGGAGTGGTGGAGCGAGAAACGCTACATGAGCTCGCGTCTTTAGGACTGGCGCTAGAGAGCGGGCCTGGAGGAGTGCTCTCAGAGCGAGTGGGCGGGACACTGGACGATGACGACGAGGAGGTGGAGGAGGGCGTCCCGATCGGCACGGTCAGGCCCTGACTGCACACGTGATGGTGCTTCTCCCAGTCCTTGTGCTGGCAGAACGAGCCGCAGTAGCGCGCGGTGTTGCATCCGCTGCACGTCTCGCTAGCCTTGCGACCGCAGTTCCAACAGCTCTGCGGGAGAGACACGGACTGGTATTATTGACAAACCAATAAGTATCAATATCTATTAGGGGTGTAACGATACCCTCATGTTACAATTCGATACATCTCACGATGCGATATTATGGCGATACTTCAATACATATGGTTAACCAAATGGTTTACTGTTGATTAAAATGCTAAATTTGGTATATCATTGTGTGTGTATATGAATATTCGTGGACTTGGTGCTGAAACCCAAAGCACAGGACAATAGAGACACCAGAATAACAATATTCATGATTCTGAAGCTGAAAATACAGAATTATTTTAGACGAATATGCTTGCACTCTTTCACTGACTAGATATATTTATAATAATGTCGGCTGCTTTATACTGGTAACATCAGACATCAGGCATTATCAGGACCCACAAATATTCCCTCATTGCATTATTATACATTATATTCAACATTATATATAGTAGTTTAATGTAGTACTGACACTACTTGAATTTTTTCCCACACTAGGTGAACTATCCACGATACTGTTGCATTTTTGTATTGCGATATATTGTGACATGATATATTGTTACACCCCTAATGCAAATCGTTGGAAGATAGAATGGCGATTTCCCCCGAACACGGGTCGTGTGTTTGTTACTCACTTCGCTGGAGTCCTCCTGCTGGTTGATGACGGTCAGCGCGTCCTCGGACGCCTGTCTCTTGGCCTCGGCCAGAGCTCTCTCCATCTTAGACCGCTCAGCCGAGATCATCTCATGAGCTTTTCTCTCCGCGTCCGACACCGCTTTCTGCAGCTCCGACATGGCCTGCCTCTTCACCTCATTCACTGCCTCCTCTGGAAATGAGGAAGAAAACAAGACATTATCCCTGTGGATCCTCTCAACACCCTGTTCACTTCATTCACTGCCTCTGAAAATTCAATTCATGTTTATTTGTGTTGCGCTTTTCACAATACACATCGTTTCAAAGCAGTTTTACAGAAAATGCATGAGTCCATATTACAATTTACAGTGATCTGTTATCAGAGGAAACTGTCTAACACTGTGTCCTAACCAAGCGTGCTGCACAAGTGCTGAAAAATGTATAGCTCCCAGTATAGCTCATAAACCCAGAGTCTCGATCACCCCCCGGTGGCTGGTCCCAGTATAGCTCATAAACCCAGAGTCTCGATCGCCCCCCGGTGGCTGGTCCCAGTATAGCTCATAAACCCAGAGTCTCGATCGCCCCCCGGTGGCTGGTCCCAGTATAGCTCATAAACCCAGAGTCTCGATCGCCCCCCGGTGGCTGGTCCCAGTATAGCTCATAAACCCAGAGTCTCGATCGCCCCCCGGTGGCTGGTCCCAGTATAGCTCATAAACCCAGAGTCTCGATCGCCCCCCAGTTGGCAGTCCCAGTATAGCTCATAAACCCAGAGTCTCGATCGCCCCCCGGTGGCTGGTCCCAGTATAGCTCATAAACCCAGAGTCTCGATCGCCCCCCGGTGGCTGGTCCCAGTATAGCTCATAAACCCAGAGTCTCGATCGCCCCCCGGTGGCTGGTCCCAGTATAGCTCATAAACCCAGAGTCTCGCTCATAAACCCAGAGTCTCGATCGCCCCCCGGTGGCTGGTCCCAGTATAGCTCATAAACCCAGAGTCTCGATCGCCCCCCGGTGGCTGGTCCCAGTATAGCTCATAAACCCAGAGTCTCGATCGCCCCCCAGTTGGCAGTCCCAGTATAGCTCATAAACCCAGAGTCTCGATCGCCCCCCGGTGGCTGGTCCCAGTATAGCTCATAAACCCAGAGTCTCGATCGCCCCCCGGTGGCTGGTCCCAGTATAGCTCATAAACCCAGAGTCTCGATCGCCCCCCGGTGGCTGGTCCCAGTATAGCTCATAATCCCAGAGTCTCGATCGCCCCCCGGTGGCTGGTCCCAGTATAGCTCATAAACCCAGAGTCTCGATCGCCTGACAGTGCCTGAGATTATCATTGCCACACTTTGTGTTTGTTTTTCCAGCGCGACGTCGCAGAAAAATAGAAACCGTTTCTAAAATAGAATCGTCGCGTCGCGTCAAAAACTCTGATTTACATGGAAAAGAGGCATTTCATTGCGAGGCGCGTGTAGTTAGGACACGGTGCAAGTTATGTATTTCAGAAATGTACATATACAAAATCACAGTTAGCTAAAAGGTATTAATTTAAACAATGTAATAATTTAAGGCAGAAACACTGAGCTCATTGAAGTATTGAATACTTGTTTGTTAACAAATGATTATGACATATAGAAAATGTAGCATTGGTGCATGCTGAGTCAGAGTTTGTGAAAATGAAGAATATCAAGAGGCTAAAATAAGACATTATCCCTTTTAGATCCTCTCAACATCCTTTATTGAGGCACTCAAAGCTTCCGGCTTGTTTCATCTCTCCGAACACATGTACATCATCCAAGATTTAAAACATTCTGACAGAAAAATTAGCTATTAATAATTTACCCCGAACGACAGTGTTTACAGTTATTTCCAGTGTTGATACGCTGTAGACATCTCGAGAGGTTCTTCACAAGCTTGCCTATTTACCTAACAATATATGATTCAATATTATAATATATACTAATTAATCTTATTGTAAAGTGTTACCAATATTTCATATTTTTCACTAAGTGGCTTTTGAGCCTGAATCACTCCGAAAACCAGGATGCGATTGAGTGTGTGTGTGTGTGTGTGTGTGTGTGTCCATGTGTTTTCAGGACATGCAGGTGTGAGAGTGTCTTAACATTAGGGTTTCTTGCAGTGCAGTGTCTATAACCTTTCTAATGTGAACGTTTAGCATAAGCTCTGAGACCTCGTGAGCTCGGTGACCTAAACCACATTTTAAAGCACATTCCCAATGTGAGGAGGATCCAAACCGTAGCAGACACACATTCTGCCTTCAAAGATGCTCTGTTTTGGCAAAACCCAATGCAGAATTGGTGAAAAAGCAAACACAGATTGCACTGACAAGCAGAGTGTAAAAATCATACAAAAAATGTACATACTTCTATTGCACTCGGTACTGAAGTCACTCCTACTAGCCAATGTTGCATATAGTATATACATTTACAAATGTAGTCTTTTAAAAAGCATCTGAAATAATAAACTAAGTGCAATGTAGTGTTTTTCAAAAATATAGATTTTTCCATATCAATATTGAAATATCTGAAATGCTTCCAATACTAATTTCCCACAGAATAGACACATGATACCAGCGTCTCTCTCTCTCTCTCTCTCTCTCTCTCTCTCTCTCTCTCTCTCTCTCTCTCTCTCTCTCTCTCTCTCTCTCTCTCTCTCTCTCTCTCTCTCTCTCTCTCTCTCTCTCTCTCTCTCTCTCTCTCTCTCTCTCTCTCTCTCTCTCCCCGACAGCGAGTGACACACACACCCGCCTCTCCTCACTCACTCCTTTCATTTGCTCCGGATGAATATTGTTGGTGTTACAGAGCTTGAGTTTGCGCGTAATGCACATAATTTTACTCATTGCTGGAGATTTTGTGCTCAAACCCAAAAGTGCGGCACATAAAGCGCCTCTCAGAACTATTGAGCTCTTTATCGATGTTTATTGCGCTTAAACTGGCAAATACACACAAAATAATGTCAAAATACTTGACGAGTATTCACGTAAACACAGTCAGTTCTGTTTTAAGTGAACATAAACAGTTGAGAAAGAAAACGCACGTGTAACAGTGTAATGGATCCGTGCGTCAGCTCTTAAAGTGACAGCAGCCTAATAACCCTGCCGAATTATGACATAATATTAAGGCAGTTTTTCCCCATAGTATTGATTTAAATATTGTGGCCAGTGAAAATGCTGAGTGGCTCGTAATTTTGGAAAACCACAAACCACAAAAAAAAGTTAATGTCAATAACTTGTTGTCAAAACTACTGTGCGGTTATGGGGATGATTTCAGAATCTGTCAGGATATTGTGTGTTCTGTTAATGCATGTGTATTGCTGCAGGGGGTACACACACACACACATTATTGCAGATTTTCATATGTCTGGGGTCTACAATCTTTGCACCATAGTGTGTTTACTCTAGAAAGCTGGTTGTGAGGAGCCTGATCATAAATATCTGTCATAACACACTCTCTATTCAGCTTCTGCCTCAGGCTACTGACTGACTGAGTGTGTGTGTGTGTGTGTGTGTGTGTGTGTGTGTGTGTGTGTGTGTGTGTGTGTGTGTGTGTATGTTTTCAAAAGTTGCCAAATCTGCAATATTAACGTTTTAATCCCACAGGGATATGTCAGTTTTCAAGGTTTGTTTCTTTCTACTCTTCTCTTGAATTCTTTTCAGTTTCAGGAAAATCTAGACCCTCACAGGTAAGAAAATTAAAGTTTGACACGCCTTTAATATCTCAATTAATCCCAGACAGTAATGAATACATTTTATTTTTGTTTTTACACAAGTTACCAGTTTTTTAAATCCTAGTAACCTCATTTGTAGTAATCTCAGTTTTTAGTTTGCCTCTGGAAATGTCAGAAAAGGCCTGTCAATGCTTTAAACTATGGTCAGATTTGATAAAAAAATCTCAAACATTTTTCATCAAATTCTTCCAAGACTGCGACGCCTCATTAGTTTGAATGAGAGATTTTAGGAGAAACACCTGAGAGAGCTCCATTAAAGCGGTGGTTGATCATGATTTCACTTTTCTAACTTTAGTTAGTGTGTAATGTTTCTGTTTGAGCATAAACAACATCTGCAAAGTTACGACGCTCAAAGTTCAGAGCAAAGGGAGATATTTGCTTTTACAGAAATCACTTTTTAAGGACTACAACACACGGCTGGTGGGAACTACACGAGCTTCCTCCCGGGTTAGTGACATCACTAACCATAAAATTTACATAAACTCCGCCCTCGGAACACGATTAATAGATTATCATTACAGAATATGCTAATCAATGACTAGAAGATAGTTAACTCCACATCAGCTTCATAAATTCATCAACTATCCATTCAGAAATGTTGTCACTTCTTCTGGAGTCTCTCCATCTTTGTCCAACTCTGGTTTGAACATAAAAGTTAAAGTTTTTGAAATGTTTAGTGTGTGTGTGTGTGTTAGCAGCTTCGATAACCTGACACACACACACGGCTCTGAAAGCCCCGCCCCTTGTCCCGGGAGCAGCAGCTCATTTGCATTTAAAGGGACACACACACACAAGCTCTTGATGCTCCGCCCCCTGTCCCGGGAGCAGCAGCTCATTTGCATTTAAAGGGACACACACAAACGTCGCGTTCTTGCTCACCCTCAAAAAGTGACAATTTTAACATAGTATAAAAATATCTGTGTGGTGTTTTGAGCTAACACTTCACACACACACTCTGGGGACATCAGAGACTTATTTTACATCTTGTGAAAAGGCATTATACCACCGCTTTAAGTCTTCAGGGCCATCTATGCAATAAAACCCGGTAGTACAGGTGTAATACGGGTGCTGTTACTCACCCTGTTTGTTCTGAAGCTGCTTTAATGCTGGCGAGAGTGGGATACTTGTAGAACCTGCGTGAAAAACAACTGCAGTTAAACGGGATTTTGTCACAGTGAAAATGCAGCTGAGATTTGCAGACAACAGCAGAATAATAAATTAGTAATGGCATATTGATTTGTCTCAGCTGTAATGTTACTGGTGTGGGTCACAATTAATACGTGCCCTCTGACCTCTGACCTTTGGGCAAGTGACACCACCTGTGCTCTGGCTGATCTCATCAGTGTTATGTGTGACGTTTATGGCCAACATTTAATAATGAAACCGATTAATCCAAGAACAATCCAGCTGTGTTTCCCCCTCACTTTCCTTTCTTCAGGGTTCGTACAGATACTGCTTTCAAGCACTACTTTTTTGATCTCACTTATAAAACATTATCTTTATCATCTTTCATATTCTAACAAAATAAACCAATAAAACAAAATGGTACAAATAAAGTGCAGTACAAGCAATGACTGGTAACTTTAACCATTGAAAGGAATTCGATGACAATATATGATTGAGCTGAATAATGAAAGCTGTATCATATACTTGAATATTTATGAGAAATATCATGCTCATAGCCATGCGAAATGCCTCTATATCTATATCAGACGGACTGGAGTGTTAATTGTGAGTGAAAAGATTGTTTGTCGATGAAATTAAACACTAATTTCTCATATATTGTACCCAATACAAGCGCTTTTCAAGTACCTTTTTATATCTACAGGTGAGACTCGAAAAATTAGAATATCGTGCAAAAGTTCATTTATTTCAGTAATTCAACTAAAAAGGTGAAACTAATATATTATATAGACTCACATGCAAAGTGAGATATTTCAAGCCTTTATTCGTTATAATTTTGATGATTATGGATTACAGCTTATAAAAACCCCAAATCCAAAATGAGAATATTGTGAAAAGGTTTTCAGCTGTAAGACATAATCATCAAAATTATAACTAATAAAGGCTTGAAATATCTCACTTTGCATGTAATGAGTCTAATATATTAGTTTCACCTTTTAAGTTGAATTACTGAAATAAATGAACTTTTGCACGATATTCTAATTTTTCGAGTTTCACCTGTATGATAGTTTTCAAGGGTTTTCCAGGATTTAAATTTCAAAAAGTCAAATTCAAGTACGTTAAGCATTTTGAGCATCTTGTACAAGCCCTGTTCCCTCCTCTCTTCGGGCCGGGTCACGTTTGCGGCTCTACCTGAGCGGATCTGCTGTTGACTGCAGGTTTCTGCATTATCACTGCAGACTCGACTGCAGTTGTCTTTCATGGCCGTCACAGACGGAGATCTCTCAACACTAATGACCTTTCCTGACCTCCGGGCCTTGCATAACTACAGCTGTGAGGTCCTGCAGGCCAGTCGGCATATATGTGACCCACGACCACGAAACCAGTCACGAGTCACACGGGTTTATTTGTAGCAAAAGCCAACAAAACATTGCATGGGTCAAAATTATCGATTTTTATTATAGGCCAAAAATCATTAGGATATTAAGTAAAGATCATGTTCCATGAAGATATTTTGTAAATTTCCTTCTGTAAATATATAACAAGTTTATTTTTGTGAGTGGATGCAGCAAAAGCACGAACATAAATGCACAACTTTAAAGGCGATTTTCTCAATGTTTCCATTTGTTTTGCACCCTCAAATATAGTTGTAGAGGTGGGCAGTAACACAGTTCATTAACTTACTGTACTTAAGTATACTTTTTGAGTATCTATACTTTACTTGAGTGTTATTTTTTTCTGGAAACTTTTTACCTTAACTTCACTACATTTGAAAGACGAATATCGCACTTTTTACTCTGCATTTCCGTCAAGGTCCTCGAGTATACAGTAGTAACGTCAGTCACTAATACTGATACTTAAGTCCTTTTAAAAAACGAGTACTTCTGTACTTTTACTCCTTTACAACTTTTACTTGTAACAGAGTAATATTTGACAAGTAGTATCTGTACTTTCACTCAAGTAAGAAAGTTGTGTACTTTGTCCACCTCCGAAACAAACCATACATCAATGGAAATCTTATTTATTCAGCTTTCAGGTGATGTATAAATCCCAATTTCAAAAAATTGCCCCTTGTGACTAGTTTTGTGGTCCAGGGTCACATATTTGTGTGCATGTGTAGAAGTCGGCGACTCTGTCCGGATGCACTCACCGGCCTTTCTCCAGATCTCCTCGGGCAGGTATCCTGAAGGGGGCCGGTGCAAGAAATCTCTGTGGATTTCTGTAAAAGAGCATCAAAAGAGCGACTTTGAGTTTACCTGGGGTGAGAGAAAAGCTTCTTCAGCCCTATTCGGACGGGACTAGTGTAACATGGAGAGGAGGGGTAAAGTAATAACTACCAGAGGTTCTCTGTGACTTTAGTGCCGTCCGAATGTGCATCTCGGTAATCATTACGGACAATCTCAGTAAAGATAACGGCGACTTTTACCTTCAGTAAAAAAGTCCGGAAAAATGACCTCAGGTAATACTAATCCCGTGCGAATAGACCCGCTGTAAATATGTACGTAAATATTTCGTCATTTCGTGTTTAAAAGCAGTTTTCCGTATTTTTTCAAGTATGGAGACGCTTGAAAAAGCATCAGTTGCGTTCTAGAACTAAAACTCAAGTGTTCCCACACACACCATTCAGATCAGAAAGAAGATCGAAAGCACTTGTTAGAGGCACGACACATCTTTTAGCATTAGGTAAGTGCCTATTACCAACACAATCCAATCTGAAGTTAATTAATACATCGTTTGACCGGACATAACTGTTATATATATATATATATAAATATAGGTTATACGTGTTTGCGCACGTGATATCAGGAAGAACGTAATACAAACACGACGACAGGAGCGTAAATCGAGTTACTCTCCCACTTCTGCTAGTTTTACAAAGATCCCGTGCGAATTGGCCATTAATATTACAGACGTCCTGGGGTAAAATTACATCACTCCATCGACCCTTGTAAAGCTAATCCCGTCCGAATAGGGCTTTATACTCCCTCAGCCATAGACAGTACCAAAAATCATGTACCAAAAGATCATCTAAAATCATGACATGCTCTTGTGTATGTATCCAATGTATGTTTCTGTCGATGGAAGCACATGCTGGCTCCCCAATAATACATTACAACAGCGATAATCCAAAAACATGAACAAAAACGGTCACTCTTTGTAAACTTTGTTCAATGCGAGTGCCGTTTGCTCAAACATGACCAGTCATTTACGCCAAATATCGCGAAATCTGAACACACATTGCTATCTGTGTTTAAACTAAACTCATTTAAGCCTTCTTAATTTAATCATTGAAGAGCAAGACGTGAAAGAGAACATTAAACATTCAGAAAATTCACACAAAAATTATGTCAACATGTCCGTCTTGATGAGTATCTTAGCGTATACATGGTCGGCTATGCCTTAAGTGAACTTATACGGTCGAGAAAGACGACGCAAGTGAACAGTATCAGTGTATTATGTCTTAAAGTGACAGCGACCTAATATTCCTGCTCTCTGTGTTCTTAATGTTAATCAAACAACAAAAGACAAGGAAATCACTCACAGCTCTGGATTGAATAGCTTTTGTAACATTAATTAGGATTCATAAACAGTCAATATGCAATGTTATTTTACATTTGGTTACTTTATTCAATTTCTGTACCTGAAAACTAATGTTAGACCTACCTGAAAAACCTGAAAAGCACTGTTTATTTTATTAGTATCTTTGCTCTATTTGTGCTGGTGCTTGTAGTTAGATAATTATCGAAAAAAAGTTTAACTTTTGCATTTTTCATATGGCTATAACAGGGTTATTTAGAAAATGGGCGTGGCAAAATACACTCAAAAGCCAGTAAATCCTAAACGAAAACTCAGAACTTCACCAAAATTGGTGCGCATATGTGAAATAACATTCTGAACAAGCATGCAAAATTTTATAGAGATCGGACCATAGGTAGCGCTAAAACTGTTAAAAAGCTTTAAAACCAATTGCCTGTATTGGCTGTAAATGGTCTCTTCTATCTATTATGTCAGTGGTTAAATGTATGCTAAATAAAACTTAATGTCTTTTGATGCTTTTGTGCTTAAAGGCCTTAACTGCTTGAACACCGCTAAAAGCTGCTTGTTTGTTCTTATTTTCTTTATTTTTATTTGACAGTAGTCCTTTTTCCCCGAACCGTACCGCAACCCTGAACCTCAAACCGTGATACAAACCGAACCGTGAGCTATTGTCCCTCATAGCTGTATTATAGACAGTGAATATGTGACTGGCAGAGTCAAACACGACTTTTACTCTCAATGACAACAGAAAAATGACTTTGCCGGAAATGTTATGTCATGCCTGCTTAGGACAGTGACTATTCCCAGGAACCTAGAGTACTGCACATGTCTCGCTTATCCGACACCTGATTTAAATCATAGATCACTCTACTAATGACCTGTTGATTGGAATACGGTGTGTTCACTTACAGAGACATCCAAATGCAGTGCTGTGGGTCTCTAGGAACAGGCTGTGACAGACAAAGATTCGCTGGCCCTAGATAAAGTTACAGAAATGCTAAGGTAAGGACAAACTGTGTGCTAAATGTGGGAGCACATGCCAAACTGGTCCCAAAAAGAAAACAGATTAGATTTGTTTTGGTATGTTGGCTGATTGAAACCACTTTCTGCAGCTGGTAAGAGTGGAAAAAAAAAGTAACCTAACGCATTACTTTTCTAAAAAAAGTAGCTAAGTAACGCAATTAGTTACTTTTTAAGGGAGTAATGCATTATTTTTCACAGTAGCTTTCCCCAACACTGAAGGTAAGTGTGCTAAATGTGGGATCACATGCCTAAAAATAAAACATTCAGATTTTTTTTATACGTTGGCTGTGTGTCAGACATGCTGCTACTTATTTGAAAAAGTAACTCAGATATTTTGTTGCAAATTTTAAAAAATAGTGCGTTACTTTACTAGTTACTTGAAAAAGTATTCTGATTATGTAACTCAAGTTACTTGTAATGAGTGACACACAACAGTGGCCCTAGATAAAGTTACAGAAACGCTAAGGTAAGGACAAACTGTAAGGTTAGTGTGCTAAATGTGGGATCACAGGCCTAAAAAGAAAACAGATTCGATTTTTTTTTTGCTTGTCTAGCCCAGGTGGAAGAAATAGTAACGCAAAAGTAACGTAACGCATTACTTTTCTAAAAAAAAGTTACGTTACTTTTTAAGGTAATATTGTAATGCATTACTTTTCACAGTAACTTTCCCTAACACTGAAGGCACAGGTGAAACTCGAAAAATTAGAATAACGTGCAAAAGTTCATTTATTTCAGTAATTCAACTTAAAAAGTGAAACTAATATATTATATAGACTCATTACATGCAAAGTGAGATATTTCAAGCCTTTATTTGTTACAATTGTGATGATTATGGATTACAGCTTATAAAACCCCCAAATTCAAAATTAGAATATTGTGAAAAGGTTTTCATATCTGTAAGCCATAATCATCAAAATTATAACAAATAAAGGCTTGAAATATCTCACGCATGTAATGAGTCTATATAATATATTAGTTTCACCTTTTAAGTTGAACTTTTGCACGATTGAACTTTTTCGAGTTTCACCTGTAAGTGTGTTAAATGTGGGATCACATGCCAAACTGGTCCTAAAAAGAACATTTTAGATTTTTTGGGGGGTATATTGGCTCATGGAAACATTTCTGCAGCTGGTAAGAGTAAAAAAAAAGTAACGCAAAAGTAACAACGCATTACTTTTCTAAACAAGTACACAATTAGTTACTTTTTAAGGGAGTAACGCAATATTGCACTGCATTATTTTTCACAGTACTTTCCCCAACACTGAAGGTAAGTGTGCTAATGTGGGATCACATGCCTAAAAGGAAAAGAGATTCGATAGTTTTGGTGTGTTGGCTGCACTTTCTGCGGCGTGTAAGAGTGTGTCAGACATGCTGCGTGCCGAGGATCTGCAGCGGTACATGTACCTATCGGCTGTGTGTCGCTGCTGTTAGGAGTGTTGGAGGAGGAAGAGTTGTGGTGAGGAAGAGGAGGAGGAGGAGGAGGCCGCTGGGAGGAGCTCACACCTTTTTTCATATCCTCCACGTCACTGTATCGCCGGATCCAGTGGTTCATCTCCTCGCGGTCCGCCTCCTGGCAGCGGCGGAGCACCGTGAGCGAGCGCCGAGTCTTCTCCACCATATCCATGATGCAGTTCAGCAACTACAGGGAGAAACGGATGGAGGACCAACATTAGACCAGTTACAGGCCAACCAAAATGGATTCGCTATAGTTTAGAAAATGGTTATAAAATATGAACAGAACTCATTCACAGGATATTTGACTGGTTTTGTCCATCCTTCTGTTAGACTCTCACACATGTTGAATATCTGTCAGCTGTTAAATTTAACTACACAATTAGATAATACCAGTTTAGCTCAACCAGTGACCAAGCATTGCTTCATGTTGTTCAGTCTGTGTGTAAAAAGAGCATTAGCAATTACAGAAAACACACTTCAGCAAAACATGATCAGCTCAAAGTGTCTGAGTAATATTGATCCCAAATGTCACTGGTAGTCACTGTATGAATCATTTTTGGGTGTAATATGTCACAGTTTACTTTATTTTGCTCTCCTCACTTACATAAATGAACTATAGTGTCCTGCACACACTAGTAAAAAAGAATATCAAAACTTTTAGTTTGTACATCCCTTACGCAAAGAAAATATATTTCCCTATATATGATTGATCCGTAAAGGATCCAAACTAACAATTTCACAATGCACCTTCTTTGGCGCTTACTAATAATACAAAAATGCTGAACCGCACAAGCTGTTTAAAACAGTTTTTGTGAGATCACAAAACTCACAAAATGTAAATTTTTTGAGCCACGGATCTGATAATTTTTCGGATCAGCAAAAAATTTATATATATATATATTGGGGGGGGGGGGGGGGGGGTGACTTAAAGCTCACTTGAAGTTCTTTAATACCACATTAAAAACTACTAGCGTAACTGATAAACTTCAAACATTATTAAATTATTAAGTGAAGAGTCAGAGTAATAAAATAAGAACAAATGCACAAATTACATGCAGAGATGAATACTAAAAAACAAAGTTACAAAGTCTAACCGTTGTATTCAGGTACAGAAATGAACAATTAAGCCTAAATTTAAAATAACACAATTTGTTCACTGTAGAAATGAAATATAGTTTTATCTTTGTTAAAGCTGTATTTTGTTGTGTTAATTAACACAGACACCAGAAGGATTATTAGGCTACTGTCACTTTAAGACCGACGACACGGACCGGAAAAACTGGCAAACATCCGATTTCTTTCTCAACTCATGACATAACCAAGAGAATACTTGCCGAGACGGGTATTTAGACATAATTGTGTGTGTGTGTCCGTTCAAGTGCAAGGAAACGCGAAAGAGAAATCAAGAGAGGCTATTCGAAATGCACCTCTCTCTCTCTCTCTCTCTCTCTCTCTCTCTCTCTCTCTCTCTCTCTCTCTCTCTCTCTCTATCTCTCTCTCTCTCTCTCTCTCTCTCTCTCTCTCTCTCTCTCTCTCTGCATGCAGATTTTCGCCTCTTCTTCCGCGTTAAAAATTGTTTGAATGTGTTTTATTTGTATTTTTATGTGCAATCCAGTGTTGCAGTGAGCGGTTAAGCAACAAAAGCCCTGCAACAGTGCGAGAAGCCAAAACACTTCATACTTCCCCAATCCTTCTCTCTCCTGTCTTACAAACACACACACACACGCCTCCCCTCCATAACATCTCCCCTCATCCATGTGATGCCATCCCTCACTCTTTGAGTATGTTGTTGGCTGTATTTATTTCAGATTTGGACGGCGTCCAGAATAAGCCTGAGTCCACAGACTGCAGGCCTCGTCTCAGCTGCTCTCTCCGGTGGGAACGTCCTCACTCCATCTGTGGCCTTTTTATTCCATATGTGTTTGAGTGAGGGAACGTTTGTGTAGAGGCAAGGGGAGGTGACAGTGTGTGAGCAAAAAGGCCTTATTGGACCTGGTCACTTCATGCGTTTTCTCAGATCGGATAGCTATTAAAGCGACGAGAATACTTTTTGTGCGCAAAAACCCCCCAAAATAACGACTTTATTCAACTCTTCATCTTCTTCTGTGTGGGCCTCGAGTGAGTTCACGTAGTGTAACAGTGCAGCGCTACGTCAGAACGCAGGCTCACTATTGGCCAGCATCACACACATGACCAGCGTCGGCCAATAGTGAGCCTGCGTTCTGACGTAGCGTTACACTACAGAAGAAGATGAAGAGTTGAATAAAGTAGTTATTTTCGTTTGTTTTTGCGCACAAAAAGTCTTGCAAAGTGCACAGTGCCAGAAAACATAACTTTTCTGGACTTCTGAAATAACATAAATAAATAATGAATGCGAAAAATAAATAAATACACATTTCAGTTCTTAAAGGGGTCATATAATGGTACATGCGCTTTTACAAGTTGATTGTACTGAAATGTGTGTTGGCAGCAGTGATGGGAATAACGGCGTTATAAATAAACGGCGTTACTAACGGCGTTATCTTTTTCAGTAACGAGTAATCAAACGAATTACTGTTTCCCCCGTTACAACGCAGTTACCGTTACTGACAAAAAAAATGTGGCGTTACTATAATTGAACTCACTGAAGCGGCTTTCATCCGAGTAGGCTCTCTCTTCGCCATAGGACCTGCAAAGTTTTTTTCTCTGGTGTGTGTGTGTGTGTGTGTGTGTTTATGAGCCGCCGGAGTGGACAAAAGCGAAGCGAACGGCGCGAGCGCACTCAATGCGCGAGAGAGACCGAATGTGTCCGAGAGCGCGCTCAACAGTTGCGCAAGAGAGACCGAGGATGTCCGAGCATTATATAGTTTGTTTATAAATAAATGACACATATCTGCAACGTTAAATAATTTACATGGTTATACAAATAAAATCTAAAAAATTACCGTCAGGTAACGTTCTGTTTAGGTTATAAAATAAAACCCGAAAATAACCTGCAGGGAACATTCACAGAAAACATCTTTGTTTGACCGGTTGTAAACACGTGCGGGAAACATGTCTAGAATTTGGCTTAAATAACCTCTGATGATGACGTTCGCTATAGGTTATAAAAATAAACCCCCAAAATATTATATTTTAGTATTATATATTTTTTTTTTGGTAAATTGTTCAGTATTATATTGAGAGAGCACTTGTTAAACTGTTTACTTTTGTTAGGAAGAAAATACTTAGGCTACAGTATGTCTACTAGTTGTGAAGTTGTGTAACAGTTTTATCATTTTAATATGCACAAAGAGTATGTATATTTTTTATTATTATTTATTCATTTTTGGTACATTTCGTAAGAAGCATAATTTATTTTTAAACTTATTTGTTGGCCAGTTTGTGTTCTGTGCGATATTAAGTAAACCATCTATAATGTTTTTTTGTTCTACTGTAGTAATGCTAATATTTAGAATAATATATTGAATTTAATAGGCGTCTCTCACATTGTCCCACAGCAACATTAAAATAGAATAAATTATTATTATAAAACATTGAACACTAATCTACACTATTAAGTGTTCATTTCATTAATTTAACATATTTAATACTGGGGGCATCCAAATTATTTGACATAGGCCTATTTGATTTTTTTTTTTTTTTTTAAGTAACGCAATAGTTACTTTCTCTGGTAATTAGTTACTTTTATAATGATGTAACTCAGTTACTAACTCAGTTATTATTTGTGAGAAGTAACTAGTAACTATAACTAATTACTTTTTTTAAGTAACATGCTCAACACTGGTTGGCAGTGCCTGTACACAACCATCATAAAATGATAAAAATCCATCCAGTGTTTTTGTTTTAATCTCCTTATATGTTTTCCCCTGCCTCAAATCGAGCCGTTCGACCGTGTGACGTCACAGGCTCGGAAGCCCCTCCCACGAGTGTTGATTGACAGCAGCGTTTCAACACAGACCCGCCCTCGCTCGTGAGCCAGCTGTCAATCATAGTCCACGCGGACCGGCGCGGTCATTGTTGATGTGCTGGAGCACTGTCTATGAGCAGAATGGCTCTAAGCGATTGTGGTGTTCTGTTCTTGGGTGTAATAACGAACACAGTCATTTTAATGTTCCTAAATCCGAACCGCTGAAGACGCAGTGGCTGAGTTTGTTTTCGAAGGGAATATTCCCCACGAGCAACGTCAATGCTTTTAATGTTTGCACGAATCATTTCTCACCAGACTGCTTTATAAACGAGGGTCAGTATAAAGCTGGTTTTGCTAAGAAGCTGCTCATGAATAAAGGATCGGTACCAGATATTCGTGTTCCCGCTGAACCTCCAGAACAACTGAAGTGAGTGTACGTTTTATTAAACTTTATATTAATATTTATATTAATCTTTGCAAATCGCTAGCTGCACGCTTCACAATGAATGCGTCTAAGGTTTACACTCAGGGTACATTACGGCATGTTTTCTATGTACGACGTTCTCAATATAATTCATAATCCCACGTTTATACTGAACAACGCATTATGGTTATTGTGTTATTGTGTTACAAACGGTGTACACAGAACAGAGGGGCGGAGTCAGCAAAGCTCATTATCATTTAAAGGCATATGCACTGAAACGGCGTGCTGAAAGCAGAGCTGTTTTTGACCAGGTAAAATAAGTGTTTTCTTACAATACTAATGAGAATTTTTAATTAAAGTATATTACAAACTTTTAATTTAGACCCTAAAGAATCATACTAGCTTGTACAAAAATGGCATTATATGACCCCTTTAACAAAGAAGTTTCCCTTGACTACTAACGTCCACTTCACAGCGACACAGTGTGCAAAATCCATGAAAACCGTCTGTTCTGCTTTTTGATATAAATTCGTGCTCTTTTGTCCATTACGGATTAAATGAGGTCTGACGTTTCGGCATGTTAACGTTATGATAAGACGTAGCCAGCACGCGGAGGCTTGATTACGTTTTTAACCAATGATATATCAGATATTTATTTGACAGCGCTTTCAGCCAATCATTTGTTTGACCTTTGATCTGTTTGAGATCTTACGGCATTAGAAGCTTTGCTGCTGCGTCCCAATAAAGATTCTAGAGCGGGGTTTTTTAGGCCGATTCAGCGCAACTACAAAAAGGAGGACTTCTACAGAATTGGTTAAAAGTCAGATTTTGAAACATCTTGAGAAAATTTGTCTTTTTCCACTGGGTACCACAAGAAAGAATGCGAGGACTAAATATATATACATTTCTTTTGTCTTCGCATTCTTTGGTACCCAGTGACACACCTGTGTGAAAGGCTCATTATGCGGCTCATTATGCAGCTCATTATGCAGCTCATTGTCTTCTCAGGTGTGAATCAGAGCATTATTCATGATCCTCACAATCATTCACGCCCACCCGCATATTGCCTTTCCAAACAAAAAGTGTCTTACAAAATTTAAATCAATGTATTGTTTTGTGTAAATGATTAGGCAGGATGATTTTGAGACTTTGAGTCTGCGCCAAATCCGGACGTATGGCCACCCTACCTCCCATACAACTTTCCTGTGTCCATAATTTGAAGTATCATCTGGACTACCAAGTCTGGTTTTGACTCAAGTTATAAGTTATGGTGGTCCGACCACCTTGGATCAGCAACCATCTTGACCACATTAATATGATATATCTTGTTTTCCCCCTAGCAGAGTTAGCATCTCTCTAGCTCATGCTGCATGTGTGAAAGCTGATGAAGGAAGAAAGCATCTGGCCACACATACGTTATCAAGGTGTTTCCATTCCTCAGCCCACTCGCGGTCTGTCAGCCGGTGATCAATCACTTCTTCTTGACGCGCTCCATGCACGGCTATAACAGAAACACAACACGCATTAGCATACACACTAACACTGTCCATGTGAGTGCTAGTCTGCAATGCAATGCATTCCTGTTGTTGGAAATATTACTCAAATTATTAACCAGGTGAAATCATGCTGTAAAATAGCAGATATATACATACACCTGTGACTGTGCATCAGGTCTTGTTTGAAAAATCCAGTTTTTAATGTTGTTTATATGTCTATGTGGTGTTTTTAATATGCTTTAAATGTGCAATGTGTAATATTTAGGAGGATCTGTAGACAGAAATGCAATATCATATACATAACTATGTGTTCAGTGGTGTATAAAGACCTTACTAATGAAGCGTTATGTGTTTATTAGCTTAGAATGAGGCGTTTCTCTCTACACACACACATCGACATGTTTCTACGGTGGCCCTGAAGGGACAAACGCGTTTCGTCACTATGTTGTTCTTGGTGTAAAGATCTAGCGAATAAAACACAGACTCAATGATATTTGCATTAACATTGTTTTACTAAATTAATAAAGTAAACATAATTTCCTAATTTATCTTTATAAAGAAACCTCATTGTTTAATGGGCTACTCTCTGCTGCCTCACGACGACATCACTTCCTGTCAGCCACCGTAACTTCTGTTGGCTGCAATTCTTAAAAATCATTAAAAATCACACACTGCACCTTTAAGACAAACATGTGTAAATTCATAAGTATTTTCTGCTTAAAACTGCAGTGAACCAAAGACAGGCTCAAAAACACGGTTTGAAATCGCTGGTGTTTCTGACGTCACAAACGACCTTGTAACCAATCAGATCAACGTGTGATCGTCAACCAGTGGATCTCTGAGCTGAGTGAGTGAGTGGAGGCGGGGCTCATTTGCATATTCATAGAACCGTGAACACTAAATGAGGTGTCGAGTTACATTCAAGATATTTTAAGGCATAGGAAAAAAAAATGTTCAAGGAAAAAACTAATTTTGGTGAGTTTTAAGGGACAGAATGATTGACTACAGGGAGACTTTAAAGCACAACCCGGTAAATAAAGCAGTTTATTGGTTTATTCCAGCAATCTGACCTGTTTGCCGGTGCCGGTCCCGCACGTCCCTGTGCTCTGCGTGTCGGTAAGCGTCTCTGTAGTGGTGAGCGAGAGCCATGTCCTCGAGCCGGTAATGTTGCGGGGCCGGAGGGGTGGGGTGGGGCAGGCCGTTGGGGGGGTGTGTAGGGAGCCCGTTTGGGGGCGGATGGGCCGGTAAGCCACTGCTGGGACTGAAACGCTGACTGGGACTCACTGTACATGGACGTTTGGCCAGGTGTTCTGGGTGCAAACCGTCCCGGTCCCCTGCGCTCTCTTTGGTCCTGTTGGAAGGAGTGTAGAAACGCATTTAGGACATATCCAAGAGTCAAGACACACACACACACACACACGCACAGAGGAGTGTGTGATGCAGGTGTGTTCATTTAGGACATATCCAAGAGTCAAGTCACCTTTATTTACACAGAGAGTTTCAAAGCAGCTTTACAGAGATAACAGGGAAATAATGCAACAAAGTTTGTGTAGAAGAAAATAGCGTCACAGTCCAGCTTAAGCGAGTTCAGTGATGCTTCATTTGTGTTGTGAAAAAGTTATTAATTTAGTTGATTCATATGTAGAGCATGGAGAAACCGCTCTCTTTGGTCCTGTTATAGAAACGCTTTAGGACATACACTACCAGTCAAAAGTTTAAGATTTTTAATGTCTCTTCTGCTCACCAAGGCTGCATTTATTTGATTAAAAATACCAACAAAAAAACATAATATTGTGAAATATTATTACAATTTAAAACATGTGAATATATAGTAAAGTGTAATTTATTCCTGTGATCTAAAGCTGATGTCCAGCATCATTACTCCAGTCTTCAGTGTCACATGATCCTTCAGAAATCACTCTAATATGATGATCTGATGCTCAAGAAACTGTTGTTTACATTTTTATTTCAGAATTATTTGATGAATTCAGAATTTATCTGAAATAGAAAGCTTTCGTAACATTAAACACTGCCGTTCAATAGTTTGAGGTCAGTAAGAATTTTTATTAAATTTTTGGGGGGAAATAAATAAAAGAAATCAATAATTTTATTCAACATGGATGAATTAAATTGATCAAAAAGTCCAGTTAAGACATTTATAATGTAATATTTCAAATAAATGCTGTTCTTTTAAACTTTCTATTCATCAAAGAATCCTGAAATGTTTTTTTGATAATAATCATAAATGTTTCTTGAGCATCAGATCCTCATATTAGAGTGATTTCTGAAGGATCATGTGACACTGAAGACTGGAGTAATGATGCTGAAAATACAGCTTTGATCACAGGAATAAATTAAATAAATTGTCATAATATTTAACAACATTACTTTTTTTTTTTTTTTTTTTTAGTCTTGGTGAGCAGAAATGACTTCTTTTTTAAAAACATAAAAAATCGTACCGATCCCAAGCGTTTGACCGGTAGTGTCTCCAAGAGGATAAAATGCCACTGATAGTTTTACATTCTTGCAGTCTAACCTCGTCTTTACTCTTGTGTCCAACGCTGAGGCCAGCTGTGAGCCATATGTGGACTCAAGCCTTCATATACCGAGAAGCAGAGTTAAATCCCAACCTCTTAATCTTTCCCGTTCTCACCCGTCTCTCTCTCTCTCTCTCTCTCTCTCTCTCTCTCTCTCTCTCTCTCTCTCTCTCCTGAACTGTGAGAGCTGCTCCCTTTGGCAGATGTTCAGTGACACTGGCGTTTTGGATCCATCTGGCCTGCGCTGTAGTGTTGATAATAATCTGTTTAGCTGAGTGCATGAAACACGTGTGTGTGTGTGTGTGTGTGTGTGTGTGTGTGTGTGTGTGTGAGGATCTTGTCTTCTTCTTGCACTTGAGAGTAAAGTCCAGTTGCACTGCAAAAAATGCTTTTCTTACTTAGTATTTTTGTCTTGTTTCCATTCCAAATATCAAAAAATTATTAAATCAAGAAGCATTTAGTAGATGAGTAAAATGCCATTAGATATTACATCTTGTTTTCAGGAGGAAAAAATCCAGATGAAGTGAGTTTTTCCCTAAAACAAGCGAAATTATCTGGCAATGCGGTACGAAAAAAAAAAAAGTTTGAATTAAGATTATTTTTCGGTAACACTTTATTTTAAGGTGCTTGTAATAAGCAGTAATTAACAGTTAATAAGACACTTATAAGACCTTATAAGATACATATAAGCATTAACTACTTCATATAAAAGTTAATTAAAGGTCCAGGCCCTGAAGAGATCAGGGAAACTACTCCCTCTTGGGAAGGTCAATGGGAGTTTGTGTTACCATTTATGTTTGTTCGGCTGTTCTAAAAGTGCAATGTATTGATACTTGAGAAATTTATTATTTAATTTTATTTATTTATTATCATTAGTTAATGCTTATATGCATCTTATAAGGTCTTATAAGTGTCTTATTAACTGTTAATTACTGCTTATTACAAGCACCTTAAAATAAAGTGTTACCAATTTTTCTTACCCCATTGCCAGATCATTTTGCTTGTTTTAAGCCAAAATTCACTTAATTTTGATGTGTTTTTTTGTTTTGTTTTTTAAGAAAACAAGACATAATATCTCATGGCATTTTACTACTTTGGTAAATCCATCATGATTTAAGCATTGTTTGATATTTGGACTGTAAACAAGACAAAAATACTGAGTAAGAAAAGCATTGTGGCTCGGACATCTGACTCTGACTGCGTATATATATATATATACCGTACGACACCCCATCATGCCCGCCTCCGCAACCAACCAAAAAACGTCAGCATTTCTGCAGTTGTGGCCAGAGATCCCACAAATGAAAGCAACAGCTCGGCTCCCGTCGTGATATGGTGAGCTTCGGGTTTTCTGAGATGGAGGTGTATGGATTACAGTAGGGGATTGCCTCTCTCTCTCTCTCTCTTTATTCATCCCTCCCTCCCTCCCCCTGGATCAGTTCAAGCAGGGGTTCAGCAAGATCACCATCTGGACACATCGCTGGCATATGGGCAGCTACCAGGGAACTAACAGGAGACGGTGCGGATGAGAGAGTAGAAGAAAAACAAAAACAGACAAACAGGAATATCGGCGCTTCAAATCCCTCCGTTCACTCTGTGATTGTCTAGAGCAACACATTTCTCAGCATTTCGTGTGGAGGAGGGTTCGTACAGATACTGTTAAATGACTTTTCAAGCACTACTTTTTTGTTTGTTTTTCAAGGACTACACTCATTTAATCAAACAATATCTTTATTATCTTTTTTTTTTTTTTAAAAGGTACATAGAGAAATCAAAATAAACTAATAAAACAAAATGGTACAAATAAAGTGCGGCAGATGCTAGGTAACTTTAACCATTGAAAGGATACGGTGACAAAGATATCGCTTTCCTTATTCAAACTGACTTTTCCTCTTATGAATATATGATTGAGCTGAAGAATGAAAGATGCATCATGAACTTGGATATTTATGAGCAATATCACACTCATAGCCATTTGAAATACCTCGAAATGCAGCGTTAATTGTGTGTGAAAAGATTGTTTTATCAATAAAAAAAAAAGAAAATGTCTGTTTTCAAGGGTTTTCCAGGACTTAAACCTCAAAAAGTCAAATTCAAGTACTTTAAGCGGCTTGTACGAACCCTGTCGGAAAGAACGATCACTAGCCGTGTTTCCATTGAAATTGAAAATTGAAAATACGCCCAATGGAAACACGTCAATTTCACAAGAAACTCCTTAATTTTGGAAAAAACGTTTTTTTTACGCGCGCACGAGGAGGTTTTCCAGGCAATTTGCATATGTATTATCCAACACCAAGTCCAAGCCTATTCACTTACACACACAATGCAATACCAAATTTAGCATTTTAATCAACAGTTCATGTTTTGCTAACTTGTCTTGGAGTATCTCAATAATATCGTATCGTGAGTTCAGTATCGAGATATGTATCGAATCGTGAGGGCATCGATACACCCCTAAATACGATCATTATGAGCTTCTGTTAGGATACTTGGACATTTCCAATCTGGCATCACTGCAGACACACCACACACACACACTTCACGGTCTCGTTCTGTGTGGCCTAACCTTTACACACATTACACTGAGTGTGTGTGCATTTCAAACCCAGACGTGAAGAAGGATACCCAGGGCAAGGTTGTGTTGACATTCACCGTAGCTGTCTACATTTCTTTGCCTTTTGCTTGACTTTGCAGGTATTTATGACTGGAGGTATTTGTTATGAAAATGGTGCGTGTGTGTGTGTGTGTGTGTACCTGTCCGGGGTCCGTCTCTTGCCGTGTTCGTTGAGCTCCAGCATGATCTCGGACGAGTCGAGAGGAGAGCTGGCGTTGGCGTCCAGCAGGAGTTGTTCATGTTGGGCCAGATACTGAGCCGGGGTTTGCTTGGCCATCCGAGCGCAGTGGAGAAGCTCTCTCTGCAGGAGCGGCAGGTTCGCCTGCAGGACACAACCAGAACGCACACGTGGTGAGGAAAAGAGAAGCGTTTTCTAGTATGCACCAACACTAATCTACATTTACAGACTGAATAGTCCAGTGGAGACTCGCGAAACCAGGACTGTGTTTCCCGAAAGCATCGTTTGACTATATCGTTATCAGCAGTTCAACGAGTCTGTGTTTCCAGCGAACATTCGCAAACAGCATCGCAGAGTTGTGTGTTTGTACCGACAGATGATCTAGTACGTGAGAACGAGCCGATGAGTGAATCTGGAAATAAAGCAAAATAACTGATAAAAATGAGAAATAGTCCTCAGATGCATGTCTGTAATTTATAGCAAAACATCTAGCATTAATTCCATCTCAAATAGACTCATTAACAGTAGTCATTACTCCACCACCTGTTAATATATTACAATATATTGAATAATACATATTTACAGGAATACAGGAATTGCCACTTTTCATATATTGAAAAAATATATTTACTAATATATCATAATGTATGTAATTTTATATTCAGTAACACATAATATATAGATGTACTGTATATGTGATCAGATATGGAACTGCATGTGTAATATATCGCAGATATATACAAATATACAATGTAATATATTTCTTTGAATTATTTACATTTAATAGTAAGATGATTGATCTATAATTTTGCTGTAATTTTAGTTTTTCTGGTAAAGCTAGTTAACCGTAGAAGTCTTGCAGGATAGTTAAGAAGATGGGGACGTCGTAAGCTAAAGACAGGTATTACACAAGTATAATTTAAATTTAAAGGAAATGTGTGCATGTTTTGTTAAGTAACTTTTGTAAGATTTTGAGTTTTATGTTTGTATATTGTATATGTGAAACTTTGTGTGCTGCCATTTTGGCCAGGACTCCCTGGAAGTTTACTAGATGAGTAAAATGAGATGAGATATTATGTCCTGTTTTCCGGGGGAATTTATCAAAATGAAGTGAGTTGATGCTTTAAAAAAAAAGCAAAATTATCTGCCAATGGGGTCAGAAAAATTATATTATTTCAAACAAAAACAAGATTATTTTTCTGACCCCATTGGCAGATAATTGAGCTTTTTTTAAAGCATCAACTCACTTAATTTGGATAAATTCCCCCGGAAAACAAGACATAATATCTTTTACTACTTTAGTAAATGCGTATTGATTTAAGAATTTTTAGTTATTTGGACTGGAAACAAGTCAAAAATACTGAGTAAGGAATGCATTTTTTGCAGTGCAATGGGAAAATAAAGGATAAAATAAAATAAAAAGCATTGAAAACACAGTAAACACTGATGACCAGCTCCAGTATGTCGGTCAACATGGTTTGTGGTGAAAGAGAGAGAGAGAGAGAGAGAGAGAGAGAGAGAGAGAGAGAGAGGGGGAGAGAGTATGAGATAAAACACACTTTCTGGCCCACCGTGTGTGTGTGTGTGCAGTAGGAGAACTCTCTCTCTCTCGTTCTCGGTGTCTTCTTCTCTTCGGCTGTCAGTTTAACACTACACAGCTGGCTGATGATACAGATGTGTAACATCAACACCCTGACAGCAGTGTGTGAGCAATGTGCCGGGTGCCATGTACACAGGGCTCTGCTTTGAATAAAACACTCACACTATGAGATATGTCTTGTGTAGTCTATATCTTACTAACATGCGCAAATGCATAGTGGAAGACTGGGGGGGTTCCATTCTTGTTCCATTCTGTGGTCAATGGATATATGAATATATACAGATGAAACTCGAAAATTTTTAATATTTGTCTGATAGCATACATGGCACACGCGGCATTGAGGCAGAAAGTCATGCAAAAGGAGCCCAAACCAAGTCTTGAGTACATATGCATGACATTTCTGTATTTAAAAACCTTTTTTTTATTGATTTCGTGTAATATTCTTATTTTGAATTTGGGGTTTTCATAAGCTGTAAGCCATAATCATCCAAATTATAACAAATAAAGGCTTGAAATATCTCACTTTGCATGTAATGAGTCTATATAATATATTAGTTTCACCTTTTAAGTTGAATTACTGAAATAATTGCACGATATTCTAATTTTTCGAGTTTCACCTGTACAACCAGTTATGGGTGATGCATATGCGGGGGAAATTTTGATTCTGTGGATGTGTTTTGGAATATTTATTTCTTGCAAAAGCAACTGTTCCTGTGAGTGTGGCGTTAAAATGCATTATAATATCTGCAGATTTGCAGTTTGTCATGTGTTTTAACGCATTATACTTTCTAAAGGTGTGTTCAACGAATTATAGTGTATTATAACTGTGGTTGCAATTATTCATG
The DNA here is from genome assembly GCA_029959095.1 of Rhinichthys osculus. Taxonomy (NCBI): domain Eukaryota; kingdom Metazoa; phylum Chordata; class Actinopteri; order Cypriniformes; family Leuciscidae; genus Rhinichthys; species Rhinichthys osculus. The sequence continues at coordinate 3,017,444 of JARWKJ010000003.1, forward strand.
AGAACATACAATGCATAATAAGGTGCATTACAAGGCATAATTACAGTACTTTTATAATGCATTATACATAAGGGCTTTAAGTAAAGTGTTACCGAACATTCTTTCAGCACCAAACAGTTTAAAATCTGTGTCTTCACTGTATGTACAGTCAAACCAAACATTATTCAGACACCAGATATCATTACTAGTGTGTGCAGGACACTATAGTTCATTTATGTAAGTAAGGAGAGTAAACTGTGACATATTACACCCAAATATTCTTCATACAGTGACTACTGTATGGGAGCAAATATTACTCAGACACTTTGAGCTGATCATGTTTTGCTGAAGTGTGTTCTCTTACGAGAGGTTCTCTCGTATTGCGTAAGCTAGCTTACGCTGCGGGAAAGATTCATCTTTGCTGAGATATTGAAGCCAAAAAATTATTTCATAATTTTGTATCCATACACAACGCAGTTCCTCTGCGGCAGACCTAGAGCGGGCTAGCTAGCAGCTCATTGGTTCGCTCAGAGAGAACTGCTTAAGCCTATGGGAGAGCGGGGCTGAACCCGCTTCCAATGAGAGGCGCCCGCGCGCTCATTGCGTCATGACCCGCCAGAATGGGCGTGGCCATGGTGTATATAAGGAGCTCTCCCAGGCTTATATGTTGATTCATTTCATCTTCAGCAAGCTGCACGCTTCTGCTGTTCCTGAGAAAAGCCATCGCCGTCGAAGAAGGCATCCTCTAGCGAGCTCAAGGACCCTGAAGAAGCCGGCCGTCTTCGCCACCTTCAGCCGCCCTGCAAGCTAGGCCATCCGACGATTCGTATCCTTTCTCTATATCTAAAAGAGCCGAGCGTCTTTTTAAAGATGTCTCGTTTTTCCTGCGGCTCTTGCCGCGCTCGTCTCGAGGACGGAGACCGCCATGTCATCTGCGCTCTCTGCTTGGGACTCGAGCATGCAGAACTCGCCCTCGCTGATGGAGGATGCGACCTCTGTGAAAGCCTGCCGTTATCGTCCCTGCGGGCACGACTTCTGGCAGTGAAAACCGCTCCCGCGCCGCCTATTCTCTCGCCGCGTAAAAAGAAACGCCGCTCTCAAAGGCCGCCGGAGCCCCCAGCGGAAACATGCGGGCCGCCGCCGCCGCCTCCCGCTTCCCGCTCTCCCTCCCCGCCCCTGCCGGACATTCAGTTGCCGCCGAGTGGCCGCTCTGTTGTTTCCGATGACGCCGCGGAGGAGAAGGACTCCTGTTCACTGCTCGCTTCTGACAGTGAAGACTGGTCATCTCTCGGATCCGCGAGAGAGTCGACGGGGACCCGCGCCGGGATAGAAGAGGAGCTGATGCGCCTCCTCTCACAGGCCGTCGAACGCCTCGGTCTCGAGTGGTCTCCTCCACCCGAGCAGGCCCCGAACCGAATGGACGGTAGCTTTTTTCATCGGCGCTCGACCCCCGCGTGCACCCGGGCCGCTCCATTCCTGCCTGAACTTCACGCAGAGCTGACAAAATCCTGGAATGCACCGCTCTCGGCTAGAAATCGCTCCGATATATCCGCCTCGCTGCGCTCGGTGGACGGAGCCGCCGAGAAAGGCTATGCAGCCATGCCGCCCGTCGAGGACTTGGTCGCCACGCACCTCTGCCCGCCCTCCGCTAGATGGCGTTCTTCACCCACGCTTCCTTCGAAAGCTTGCAGAGCGACCTCGAGCTTTCATGCTCGCGCTTACGCCGCCGCTGGTCAGGCCGCCGCTGCGCTTCACTCTATGTCTGTCCTCCAAGTGTTACAGAGCGATATTCTCCGTGAATGGGCCGAAGGCGGTAGAAAAACCCCCCCCGCCGTCACGGATCTGAGAAGTGCTACGGATCTCGCCCTTCGCGCCACTAAAGCCGCCGCACAAGCTCTGGGGAAATGCATGGCCAGCCTTTGTGTTGCTGAGAGACACTTATGGCTCACGCTCGCCGACATGGGAGATTCTGAGCGCGCCGCGTTTCTCAACGCGCCCCTCTCCCCGACGGGCCTGTTTGGATCTGCAGTCACGGGAATCGTCGATCGCTTTTCTGAGGTACAGAAAGCTACTCAGGCGATGAACTTGTTTCTACCCCGCCGCGCTAGCTCTTCAGCGGGCCGCTCTCACGAGCCCTCCGCCAGAGCCCCATCACAGCGCCCCCCTCCGCAGACTCAAACAGCTCAGCGCAGTCAGAGCGGCCGCCCTCGCCCTCGCTCTCGCTCTGACAGCCGCCGCAGACCGCCGCCCCCCCGTGGCCCGCGTCCTAAGATCACGCTGAAGCCTGATCATCAGAAGTCTGCCTAACAATGTCAAGAAAACGACGGTGCTCTCCCGCTGCGGCCGGACCGCCGTCAAAGCTTCGCCCTCTGCCAGTCCCCGTTATTTCGCCGACTGCTGTAGTGTTGAACGCCACAAACAAGCCGGTGTCCCAGCCCGCTTGCGAGCGACAAAAAGCCGTTTTTACGGCTACCCAGAGAAATCTAAAAAAGAGAAATTTTGCCAGTTGTGTAGAAAATGTGCCCACAATCATGTGTTCACCCATACACACAAGCATAACATATCCCGTGTCTCTATCAGAGCCCCATCACATGAAACGGGCACAGCCCGCTCTAATATCAGAGAACATAAACACGCCCACGAGCTCGTGCACGTGTCCCCTCTCTGCTCGCTCTGTGTCACGACCCATAGACTCCTCTCTGAGTGCAAATCCCGTTGCCACACACATTCAAAGCGCGCCCACACACTGTGTCCAGCCCGCTATGTGCAGCAATCAGGGCAATACAGCCATTCGGCCACTAGCCGCATGCTCCAAAGCGTGGGAAGCCATTCCAGGCATTTCCCCGTGGGTGTTAAGCATTATAAAGAACGGCTACCTGCTACAGTTTCGCCGCCGCCCGCCTCGTGCGCGCGCGCAGCTCGAATCTTCTGTCAGCCCGCTGGCCGCCGGCACGCTCCGCTCAGAAATTGCGACGCTGTTGCAAAAGGGCGCGATAGAGAGAGTCCCGCCATCTATGACCGAGTCGGGGTTTTACGGCCGTTATTTTCTGGTTCCCAAGAAAGACGGCGGCCTCAGACCGATCTTAGATCTCAGGTCTTTGAACAAAGCACTCATGAAGAGACCGTTCAAGATGCTCACTACCAGGAAACTCCTCGCGCAGGTGCGCCAGGAGGACTGGTTCATATCTCTAGACCTGAAAGACGCCTATTTTCAGATCCAGATAAATCCCCGTCACAGGCCATTCTTACGTTTCGCCTTCGAGGGTCTTGTTTATCAATACGCCGTTCTCCCGTTCGGCTTATCTCTGGCGCCCCGTACATTCACGAAGTGCATGGATACGGCGCTCGCCCCCCTGCGAAGCCAGGGGCTGCGCATTCTGAATTATCTGGACGACTGGCTGATTTTGGCCCAATCACAGACGGAGCTTCTGTCGCACCGCGCAGTTCTCCTCGACCATTTGGAAACGCTGGGCCTCGCTGTCAACTGGACAAAGAGCTCCCTTCATCCCAGTCAATCGATTTCCTTCCTAGGAATAGATTTGGACTCGGTCACGATGACGGCTCGCCTGTCTACACAGCGCGCGCGCAGTGTTCAGCGTCTAGCCGCCTCGTTCCAGATGGGCACCCGCAGGCCTCTGAAAATTTTTCAGAGGATGCTGGGTTACATGGCCTCAGCCTCCGCTGTACTTCAGCTGGGCCTTCTGCACATGCGCCCGCTTCAGTTCTGGTTGAACAGCCGTGTACCCCACCTCGAGTGGAACACGGGCCGCCAGCTGATCAGGGTTACGCAAACGTGTCTCACGGCGCTGCAGCCATGGACAGTAGCAGAATGGTTTCGTCTAGGCGTCACGATGGGGACATTTTCCTACCGAAAAGTCATCTCGACAGATGCATCCAACACGGGTTGGGGTGCAGTCTGCGAGGGCTCACCGGCCTTCGGCCACTGGTCGATTCAGGAAAGCCCTTTACACATAAACTGTCTGGAAATGCTGGCGGTCGAGAACGCGCTTTCGCACTTTCTCCCGCGCATCCAGGGACACCACGTCCTGATCCGTTCGGACAATATGGCCGTGGTCTCCTATCTCAACCGTCAGGGCGGTGTCAGATCCAGAAATCTCTGTCTACTGACGCACCGCATTCTAGTTTGGTCTCAGAGCCGCCTGCTCTCGCTCAGAGCGACGCACGTGCCGGGCCATCTGAACGACGGTCCAGACATACTGTCCAGGAACCTCATCTCCACAGGGGAGTGGTCCCTGAACTCACAGACGGTCCAGTTACTGTGGCGACTATTCGGCAGAGCAGAAGTAGACCTCTTCGCGTCAGAAGAGAACGCTCACTGCCCAATATATTTCTCGAAGAGCGAGGACGCGCTAGCCCAGGAATGGCCTCGCCGCCCGCTCTATGCATTCCCTCCGATCGCTCTGTTACCACAGGTAATTCAGAGGATCAGGGACACACGCCACTCGGTGCTCCTCATAGCCCCGCGTTGGGAGAGTCAGAATTGGGTTCCGGAGCTCACGCAGCTGTCACTGACAGCCCCGTGGCCCATCCCAGTCAGAGCAGATCTCCTCTCTCAAGCTCGCGGCACGATCTGGCACCCTCATCCACAGCGCTGGGCGCTACATGCATGGGTGATCAACGACTATTCGTTGATTTGCCAGAGGGAGTAAGAAACACTATCATACAGGCTAGAGCACCTTCCACGAGAAGGCTCTATGCGTCTAAATGGTCTGTGTTCTCAAAATGGTGCACCGACAAACAGCTGGACCCACGGTCGTGCGAGGTGCCGTCTTTGCTTGTTTTCCTTCAAGAGATGCTGGACAAGGGCAGGTCCCCCTCCACTCTCAAGGTTTATGTGGCAGCCGTCGCGGCGTTCGCGGAACCCCGACGCGCTCAGTCATTGGGCAAAGACGAGTTAGTCATCCGCTTCCTCAGGGGAGCTAAGAGGATGAACCCTCCGCGGCCCCCGTCGGTTCCGGTTTGGGATCTTTCTATAGTCCTGGAAGCTATGAAAGCACCCCCGTTCGAACCGCTCGAGTCTGTGGATCTGAAATACCTCTCGCTCAAAACCGTTTTCCTGACGGCTCTGTCCTCAGTTAAACGCGTTGGGGATCTTCACGCGCTCTCATCCAGCGCCGCGTGTCTTGAGTTTGGACCGAATGATTCGATTGTCATTCTCAAACCTAGGCATGGCTATGTCCCGAAGGCGATTGGTACCCCGTTCAGGGCTCAGATTATCTCCCTATCGGCTCTGCCTTCATCCGATAGTGAGCGCGATGCCAATCTCCTTTGTCCGGTGCGGGCTCTGAGATTGTACACTACGCGCGCTGCCGCGTTCAGACGCGCTGAGCAGCTTTTCGTGTCGTTTGGGGGGCGCACCAAGGGTCTGGCCGCCTCAAAACAGACACTGTCTAGATGGATAGTGGACGCTATCGCCTCTGCTTACGCATCTAAATGCCTGCCCTGCCCTCTGGGCATCAGGGCGCACTCCACTAGAGGCATGGCCTCATCGTGGGCATGGTCCTGTGGAATTTCCGTTCATGACATTTGTGTGGCCGCGGGATGGGCCTCCCCGTCCACTTTTGTCAGGTTTTATAACTTGGAAGTTCCCGCCTTGCAGGCAAAATTACTAGCTGTCTGACGAACAGCTCTCTAAGAAGCTGCATTTCTGGAGGTCCCTCACAACCGGTTCGCCCCTTGTGCTCTCCTGTAATGCTTATACACTTCATGTGCCCGCTCTGCTGGCCCCATACATGCTTATGTGTACACTTCATGAGCCCGTTCTGCGGCCTCTTTGTACATTCACTCCACGTTAAAAAATTCCCCCGGTATATCCCTGGTTTTTTCATGAGTGGATTCGTAGCGCGCACGGCGTTGGCCAGGTGTTCCCGCAGCGTAAGCTAGCTTACGCAATACGAGAGAACCTCTCGTAAGAGAACGAATCGGTTACCTAACGTAACCTCGGTTCTCTCTAGAAGAGGGAACGAGTATTGCGTTCCCGGCCGTGCTTGCGCTACTAGCGTTTCGCTTCACGCTGAAATAAATCAACATATAAGCCTGGGAGAGCTCCTTATATACACCATGGCCACGCCCATTCTGGCGGGTCATGACGCAATGAGCGCGCGGGCGCCTCTCATTGGAAGCGGGTTCAGCCCCGCTCTCCCATAGGCTTAAGCAGTTCTCTCTGAGCGAACCAATGAGCTGCTAGCTAGCCCGCTCTAGGTCTGCCGCAGAGGAACTGCGTTGTGTATGGATACAAAATTATGAAATAATTTTTTGGCTTCAATATCTCAGCAAAGATGAATCTTTCCCGCAGCGTAAGCTAGCTTACGCAATACTCGTTCCCTCTTCTAGAGAGAACCGAGGTTACGTTAGGTAACCGATTCGTTTTCTGTAATTGCTAATGCTCTTTTTACACACACAGACTGAACAACATGAAGCATTGCTTGGTCACTGGTTGAGCTAAACTGGTATTATCTAATTGTGTAGTTAAATTTAACATCTGACAGATATTCAACATAATTCATGTGTGAGAGTCTAACAGAAGGACGGACAAAACCAACTCTTGAGTTCTTGTCATATTTTATTACCATTTTATTACCATTTTCTAAACTATAGTGAATAAACTGATAATGTGAGAAATGTTGAAGATGTCTGAATACATTTTGGTTTGACTGTATTTTACTGTAGTAGTAATATATATGTATATTTGTTTGGTTTATATAGAAGTAAGGTTTAGTATTTGGTCTGTGAAGTAGCATTCAAGTACGTTTTTTCATTGTACAGTAAATGGTAACTTGTACACATGACAATAATAATTGACTTGACTTGAATGGGTTGTGTGTTTGTCAGACACAGATATTTCCACAACTAGAGTTGAACTTGAGTCAAAATGCGCCATATGGCCACAAATCTACTGCAAAAAAAAAACTTTTTAGTGATTTAATTTAATTTAATATTCCGATTATGTACTTTTGTGCATCAATGCAAGGTCATTTGAGTGAGTGTGTGTCTGAGTGTGAGCCCTGGATCTGTGTGATGTCTGAGGACAGAAAGGGATCAGCGTAAAGACAACAGCGGCAGAGCAACGGAAAGCTGCAACCCGACGCAACATCTGCCAGAAAATCTTCTTTGGCCCGCACCACTCCTCTCCACTCCGGGTAAACACAAGTGTGCCAGTTTTAATGAATCACAAATGATGGCCATATGGAGCACTAGATCAGCACAGACCAGGGAGGGGGATTTGGATTTGGAAGGGGTTTCGGATGCTTTATCAGATGAACTTCACTCATCTACACACACAGAAATCCATGTATCCGGGAAACACTGAGTCTGTGCATGTGTGTTTCGATACTGGCCGCCATCCATCTACCTTCTTTTTGTTTGTCATTTTGCCGGTCTGTCTCAAAGTCCCACTACACACACACACACACACACACCGTCCCATATGGTGCACCATAAGGAAGAGCTCCTCGTACAGATACAGAAAGACTTTAAGAACTCTGGAGGAAAAGTCTCAGATTCAGACGACACACACACCGTCTGATTCATATTGCACAAAATATTGCACCATATGATTCATATTGCACCGTCTGATTCATATTGCACAATTTTTTTTTAAAAAGCTCTCTTGATTGGCAGGTTTTATGCACTTTACATGAGTCCCGGTGCACAAGTTTTTAGTAGTGCTGTCATCGTTAAAGGTCAACTCCGGTCGAACCACGAACGCCGTGCTAAATGAGCTGAACTGAGACTTGGAATCTCATATGAAAGCATGGGACCCATGTAGTTAGTCACCCATATATTGTAATAAACAGATATAATTCATGCATTTCCATGTAATTAGATTTCACAAACGTAATTCCTATCGACCAGCTCACTTAGCATGTCGTTCGTGGTTCGACTAGTCGAGACTGTTTTCCAAAGATGGCTCCTGCCTGTATACGCGAAGTGTATCGTCTTTATAAAGCATCTTCTTATTAAACTCTCTGTGCACTTACAGAGTTCTCAATGCTTCGTTTTGCATGTAGGGACCCTCATTATGCTACTGTGTTAGTGTGGAGCTATTTTGAGCCTTGTTAGTGGTATTAACTAGCGATTTATTTTTACTTATTCAATGCCGTATATACTAGCGTTATACGCTAAACAGTTTTTAGAGATAAAACTCTTTACATTCGATTATCATGAAAATAAATCCCAGAGAACGGTCGACTCGGTACCCATGTGTTATTGCACCATAGGTTCATTTTGCGCCGGAGTTCTCCTTTAACGCGTTCATTTTTGTCCAGTTTAACATGTTAAAATATTTAATATGGTGCACCATGAGGAAGAGCTCCTCGTACAGATACAGAAAGACTGGAGGAATAGTCTCAGATACACACACCGTCTGATTCATATTGCACAAAAAACATTGAAAAAGCTCTCAAAATGGAACTTGATTGGCTTGTTTTATACACTTTACAAGAGTCAGGGTGCACAAGTTTTTAAATCGCCGGGAAACAACGTTCCCTAGATGCAACAATGAGCACCTCCAAAGAAGAACTCTTTGATAAACTTTGAATAGCTGGATAAACAAGATATCTTTGAGCACACTTCTTCAGAGTTATATATGCTTTAACCTGCTTAGGTTGGTCGCTTTATAGTAAGTCGGATTGCCCTTTCCTTAACTACGCAAGGCTATACACAGAACTCAATCAACTCAATGTGGAACTTCATCAATAGTCCAAATTCTGGCTATTCAAGATTGCTGGAAGTGAGGAATGAAGAGTGTGAGATGAATGTTTCTGTGCCTGTTCTTACCTTGAGAAATGGAATGACAAAGGGACGCAGGGGAAAGTTTGTGGCTTCCTGAAGTTTGGAGTGGAACTCTTCAATGGTTAGAGTTGAGTTCTGATAAGACAGAAAGGGGAATACGTTTAACACTTAGTAGAGAAAACTGGAGACACACAGTTAACCTCATTCTTCCCTCGGGTCATTTTGACCGGGACTTTTTTTTAGGGGTCCAAGACCTTGTTGCTGCACTTGAACCACGAATACACACACTCACACACAAAAAAATAATGGATTCGAGGAGTTTTGGGGTTGAAATTTAAAAAAAGTAACAAATCCTTCCCTCGCGGGTCAATGTGACCCGCATAGGAATGAATAGAATGCGAGGAATGCTTCGGTTCACATAGAAAACCTAAAAATGCTCAAAATTCAAACTAAAAATGCTAAAACTTGACCAAAAAATTATTTTATAATGTCTACATGTGCATCTGAATGAAAACTGACTTTAGGACCCAGCGGAACAGCTCATACAGAGCTATAAGGCCATCTAGTGGCAAGAGTTATGAAATATCTTGTTATATATATATTTTTTCCACAAGAGGTCGGCAAAGACTCCCAATGTAAGATATTTTGAGCTTAACTGAAAGGGTTATGGCATGAAATTGTAAGTTATTTTAAATTCAAGTTGACAGAATGTGAGGAATGTGCTTAATTTACAATGTATTTATTATTTATTGATCAAATCTAGTAGTTTAAAAGGTAAATAAAAGAAATTGCATTCAAAAATGAAATAAAATAAGCTTTCTGTACACACACACACAAAAACAATAGGTATAATTTTAGTGCTTTGGGTCATTTTGACCCGCGAGGGGAATAAAGAAAACCACCAGACACTCACCACTAGCCCGAGCACAAGGCTGCGTACGCGTTCTCCAATCTCGGGCGAGATGTCGTTGCCGAACTGCTGTAGTGTGGTGAGAAAACGCTTAAGCTTGCAGAGTTGTCGGGCTCCACAAGCAGGAGGGAGTTGTTGGGTTGGAAGAGAAGCAGTAGAGGAGGTGGCCGGTCCATTGCTGAAGCCATTGGGAGTCGAAGGAGCTCCGTTTAGCGTAGTCGGCGAGTGGCTGCTCCCGTTCAGCACTGAAGAGAGAGATCCACTGTTTGCGTTAGCATTGTTTAAGTCACGCCAGGCTCCTTGTTTATCCATCTCCCCCCTCCAGGAATCTCCGACGAAACACGAAGACGGCACATGCATCCCGAGAACAGCCAAAGAACAAACTGAAACTACAGATACGCTTCGGCAGTAACTAAACACGTTGCTCTGTACTCTTCGTTTCATTGTCTACACACTGCCATCATCATCTCTCTCCACAACATACACACATGCCAGTGTATTGCTTCCCACTGCTCACCCACTCACTCACTAAGACACAACTATAAGGGGAACGTGTTAAAGAGGTCCCAAAAATAGCCCCCTGGACTGGGTTACTTCTATTCCGACAGCAGGTGTGCAGCTAAATCTGGCTAGTGCACATGTCTACCAGCTGAGAGCAGATTTGCAGCTTTCAGAGTCCAGGTCCACACGTTTGCATCTCTTCCCTGCACTCGTTCCTCTTTCTTCTGATTAGCCAATGCCTTCTCCCTAATGTATTTTGTTGTTACCTGTCCCCTGAAGCCACAGATAAACAAACATTACTCGAGTGGTGGACACAGCGCGAGGGCTTAGGCCATAATCCTCGGGGACACTGGGAAGCATATGATTGTGCAAACACAGCTTGCAGAGTCCAAGTTGGGAGGCATGTTCACACTGCTGGGTCTATGAGTGTGTGCATGGCTTCATGTTGCAGAACACAGGGTCTTTCATTTCGCTTGTGCCCCTTTTTATCTCGCCATTCCAGGCTGGACACATGTGGGTTTACCATGTGACTCCCACACTTGTGTTCTGGTTTTAGAGTGGCAAGCGGGCTACGCTACGACCCATGCAACAGGTGAAACAACAAGGCCCGTCATTGCTATATAGGGTAGCGAGATCTGATGCTGCCCGCGAATGCGAATCCCCCCTATGCAGTAAACAAATCTCTTGCTGTCTATCCTAAGCACTCGCACTCCCAGACAATGGCTCAACCTACCATACACAAACACTCTCAAACACACTTACTCATGTTACAAGGGCATTCTGTGCTAGAGAAACACACACTTAGACTTATTTCAATTATTCTGTGTTCTGGCATTGCTCTAATAACTAGTGCTGGGCAACGATTAATCGTGATTAAACTGCATGCAAAATAAAAGTGTGTGTACTGTGTATAATTATTATGTATGTATAAATACATATGCATGTATACATTTAATATTTAATAAAATATTTATATATATACATGCTTATGTGTGTATTTTTATATACAAAATAAATATACACACATATGTAAACACAAACCTTTATTTTGGATGCGATTAATCGTGATAATAACATGTATTCTTGCGTGTTTTACAGTGAAGGTAACAAACCTTCGGGCCGGGTGATATACCGGATATGTTATTATTCAGTTAGCTATAGCTATAAACATGTTGACAATTCAATAACTTTAATTAGCTTAGCAACTGTGGCTGGTAACGCTGTCAAATCAATTTGGCGTTACTTATTATGTTTACTCACTTTGCTGAGGAAGTTTGTGTAAACAAAGCTTGTGTAAATATATATTTATATATATAAAAGCTGTGATGTAGTTAATATGGTTCTTATTTTTATTTTAAAGTTTTTTTGGCTAGTAGAAGTTCTGAATGGCTGGTAACTTAAAAATGTTGTAGCCAAATTGGCCGGTGAGTGAAAAAGTTTCTAGGCTGTGATGAATGCAGCAAGTTCACAAGACCAATCTACGCATGTTTGTCGCAGAGGACCACTTACTTGTTGTGGGTGTGAACGATGCACTGCGATTGGCTGCCTGGCTGACAGCGGGGGGTGGCGGAGGCATTGTGGGCGGAGTCGACCTGGGCTGGGTTTTGACATCAGCAGGTGAATCTGGCATCGTTCCAGCCTTCTGTCCGGTGCTACCTACAAATCACACGAAACACTTTTATTCTTCTAGAACTGCACCATTTTATACATTCCCAAAAGTAGTCAGATTGATCATGAGAATGTGCAGCTTGTTTCCGCCACAGAATAAAACATTTTAAAAGACAATTGCGACTTTTTATCTCACAATTGCGAGTTTACATTTTGTTGCAATTCTTTATTTCTCAGAATTGCGTGATATATAGTCGTAATAATTGTGTTATAAAGTCATAATTACGTGATATAAAGTCATAATTGTGTTATAAAGTCATAACTACGTGATATAAAGTCAGAATTGCGTGATATATAGTCGCAATTGTGTTATAAAGTCAGAATTACATGATATAAAGTCGTAATTGTGTTATAAAGTCAGAATTGCAAGATATAAACATGCGGTTCTGAGAAAAAAAGTCTTTAGTTTAAAAGTCTGACTTTATATTACGCAATTGCGACTTTATATCACGGAATTCTGACTTTATAACACAATTGATACTTTATATCACGCAATTCTGACTTTATATTACGCAATTCTGACTTTATAACACAATTGCGACTTTATATCACGCAATTCTGACTTTATATTACGCAATTCTGACTTTATATCACGCAATTCTGACTTTATATCATGCAATTCTGACTTTATAACACACAATTGCGACTTTATATCACGTACCGTAATTCTGTCTTTATAACACAATTGCGACTTTATATCACACAATTCTGATTTTATATTACGCAATTCTGACTTTCTAACACAATTGCGATTATATCACGCAATTCTGACTATATATCACGCAATTCTGGCTTTATATCACGCAATTCTGACTTTATAACACACAATTGCGACTTTTTATCACACAATTCTGATTTTATATTACGCAATTCTGACTTTCTAACACAATTGCGACTATATCACGCAATTCTGATTTTATATTACGCAATTCTGACTTTCTAACACAATTGCGACTATATCACGCAATTCTGACTATATATCACGCAATTCTGGCTTTATATCACGCAATTCTGACTTTATAACACACAATTGCGACTTTATATCACGCAATTCTGATTTTATATTACGCAATTCTGACTTTCTAACACAATTGAGACTATATCACGCAATTCTGATTTTATATTACGCAATTCTGACTTTCTAACACAATTGCGACTATATCACGCAATTCTGACTATATATCACGCAATTCTGACTTTATATCACGCAATTCTGACTTTATAACACACAATTGCGACTTTATATCATGTAATTCTGAAAAACCCATATGTCTGTGCTGGTTTAATGTGTCTAAAGGACGTCTGCTAAGCATCTGGACACAACATAAAAGCTGCATGGCACTTGTTCAAACAGTATCATGTTTGACACATATGTTGTGTCTTGTTCACGGTGCTGGATCATCATGCGTGTGGCATTCCGTTTTCAGACTCTAGTGACTTATAATATTTCATAGCAGTAAATCTGTACAGTCTCCGCTGATGGAGATAAAGTGTGGCTTTGGCAGAGCGAGGCTGAGGGTAAATGTCACCGCTGTTGAAAACATCCAGTCACACCTGTTCTCCAACTCAGCTGCTGCTGACGGGTTCCTCTATATCCCAAACCCCATCACCCTGACATCCCCATCAGTGCATGATAAGTCACAATTGTGTTATAACGTCAGAATTGCGTGATATAAAGTCGCAATTGTGTTTAAAGTCAGAATTGCGTGATATAAAGTCACAATTGCGTGTTATAACGTCAGAATTGAGAGATGTAAAGTCAGAATTGCGAGATATAAACATGCAGTTCTGAGAAAAAAAGTCACAATTGCGACTTTATATCACGCAATTCTGACTTTATAACACAATTGCTATTTTATGTCACGCAATTCTGACTTTATATCACGCAATTCTGACTTTAAACACAATTGCGACTTTATATCACGCAATTCTGACTTTAAACACAATTACAACTTTATATCACGCAATTCTGACTTTATAACACAATTGCTACTTTATATCATGCAATTATGACTTTATATCACGCAATTCTGACTTTATAACACAATTGCTACTTTATATCACGCAATTCTGACTTTATATCACGCAATTCTGACTTTAAACACAATTGCGACTTTATATCACACAATTCTGACTTAAAACACAATTGCGACTTTATACCACGCAATTGTGACTTTATATCACGCAATTGTGACTTTAAACACAATTGCGACTTTATATCACACAATTCTGACTTTAAACACAATTGCGACTTTATATCACGCAATTCTGACTTTATAACACAATTGCTACTTTATATCACGCAATTATGACTTTATATCACGCAATTATGACTTTAAACACAATTGCGACTTTATATCACGCAATAATTCTGAACTTTAAACACAATTGCGACTTTATATCACGCAATTCTGACTTTGAACACAATTGCGACTTTATATCACGCAATAATTCTGAACTTTAAACACAATTGCGACTTTATATCACGCAATTCTGACTTTGAACACAATTGCGACTTTATATCACGCAATAATTCTGACTTTAAACACAATTGCGACTTTATATCACGCAATTCTGACTTTATAACACACAATTGCGACTTTATATCACGCAATTCTGACTTTATAACACACAATTGCGACTTTATATCAATAACACACAATTGTGACTTTATATCAATAACACACAATTGTGACTTTACATCACGCAATTCTGACTTTATAACACGCAATTACGACTTTATATCACGCAATTCTGGATTTAAACACAATTGCTACTTTATATCACGCAATTCTGACTTTAAACGCAATTACGACTTTATATCACGCAATTCTGACTTTATATCACACAATTGCGACTTTATATCACGCAATTATGACTTTATATCACGCAATTGCGCCTTTATATCAGGCAATTATGACTTTATATCACGCAATTGCGACTTTATATCACGCAATTATGACTTTATATCACGCAATTCTGACTTTAAACGCAATTGCGACTTTATATCACGCAATTCTGACTTTCTGCTGTTAAACATCCAGTCACACCTGTTCTCCTACTCAGCTGCTGCTGACAGCACTCCTCTATAACCCCTCCTATCACCCTGACATCCCCATCAATGTCCTGCTCCTCCGCCTGTTGTCCACTCTTGTCTATCGGATGGACAGGCACTTGACAGCCAGTCACAAGTGCAACTGGATCTGCTGCTGTCCATCAGCGAGACTGAACACTTCACACCGACCCTCATCTCTGCTCCACTGTGGGACCAAACATGGCAAGTCTTCCTCACTTTTGTATTGGCCCGTATTGGTCATGTGACAATCCCTTTATCTACTCAGATACCCAACAGTGGTGTCACATGCTGATCTGAAGGAACACACTCATTGTCGACAGTTATGGGATGGAAATAGAGTTTCTGTCAAGAGTTCATGGTTTCACTTCGGTGTCCCAACAAATTCCAGCAAACTCCAAATTCCAACAGTGGTTTTGTTGGATCAGTGTCAACCCTGTTGGTGTTTGTTTGGGCAGTGTGAAAAAGTGTATATCAGTGGAGATATTAATGTGTGTGTGTGTGTGTGTGTGTGTTTGAAGCACACACACATATGTGATATTCCAGAAGAAGTAGCATCAGATGGTGCTGAGATTAGCACACAACATCATTGGTGACAGCTCACATTTGCTACTCCTTACCATCGCCTGTCGCCAAGAGGGACTTTAGATGCCACAAACTTCAATGCTCATTTATTCTAGAGTCCATAAGATCTGATAAATGTATAAATCTTGCATGTGGAAGTTTTTTTCTGGGGTGGACTTTATAATTACGGTATGTTGCTGTGTAATGATCCATCTACAGTATGTGATTGTTTTGTTATTGTATGATTTTACATCTTTGCTTTGTTGTAGTACATTTTATATGCTAATGACAATATTCAGTCGTGTAAATCAAATTATTTTGTGTGTAATTCCTTTCTCATCAATTATAATTGCCAAATTCATATCCCATGGCATTTACTATGGAAGCTTGTTTCCGACACAGAACGAAAAATAAAAAAGGTAATTGCGACTTTTTATCTCACAATTCAGATTTTTTTTCTTACAATTGCAGTTTAAAGTGATATAAAGTCGCAATTGCGTGTTATAAAGTCATAATTGTGAGATATAAACTCTCAATTCTGAGAAAAAAATTCTTTTGGGGTTTTTTTCCCTTAGAATTGGACTTTATAACTCGCAATTACAAGTTTCTCACAATTCTGAAAAAAATATTTCTCGCAAATGACTTTATAACACGCAATTGCGACTTTATATTGCGCAATTCTGATAAAAAAAGTAAAAATTGCGAGATGTAAACTCGCAAATTGAGAGATAAAAAGTTGCAATTATCTTTTAAAATGTGTTATTCTGTGGCGGAAACAAGCTTCCATACTTTACTGAGTACTTTAGGATATTTAAAAAAAAAAAAAAAACAGTAGAATTTGCATGAACAATTATAATGATGCACGCCCAGAAAAGTGTGATTTCTTTTTAAGCGTAGATGAACTACAGTAAATGCACAAAGGTAAACATTAAGCGTGTGCATGTTCCCCCGAGCATGTGTTGAGCAGCAGGCGCCGCTCGTCTCAGTGCTGTCACTCACTGTGGATCAGTTGCCCTCATTTCTCTCCACTGTCACCTTCAGTCGGAGAGACCTCCCGAAACACAGCACAACACCCTGCCCGTGTGCGGGGGCCACCAGCCCAGGCCATGTTCGGAGAAAGCCCCCATCAAGATGTCATGTGCAAAAATAACTAAACGTACAGGGTCACAGCCAAACTACTAACAGCCAGATAATTGGTGCTCGACCTTTGAGGGATGACAGCTGCAATAGGGCGACGGGGTCCGAGACACGCTGAGGGTCCTGAGGAGACAACATTCCTCATGTTTCGGTGTTTCAAAGGGGGACGTATCATGAAAATCGAGATGTTTTGTTCAAGATCTTGTATTGACAATGCAAGTGTCCAGCAAGTGTCCATTTAAAGGGGACATATCATGAAAATATTATTTTTCAGTTTTTAAAGGGGTCATATAATGCCATTTTTGTGCAAGCTAATATGATTCTTTAGGGTCTAAATTAAAAGTTTGTAATATACTTTAATAAAAAATTCTCATTAGTATTGTAAGAAAACACTTATTTTACCTGCTCTGTTTTCAGCACGCCGTTTCAGTGCATATGACTTTAAATGATAATGAGCTTTTGCAAGTGAAACTCTTCCTGAGTCTCTGTACGGCTGCACTCGCTGCTGGTTATGTCTGAGATTTTGGATGAGTGAGATTCGCCTGTTTTGTTATTGCCGGAGTATCCGAAGCTCGTGTAAAGGATCGGAGGAGCCAATTTAAAGGGACACGCACAAAAATGGCGCGTTTTGCTCACCACTAAAAAGGGGCAAATTTGACTAGTTGTAATAAATAATCTGGGGGTATTTTGAGCTGAAATTTCACAGACACATTCTGGGGACACCATATATTTATATTACATCTTGTGAAAAGGGGCATAATATGTCACCTTTAATGATTCACAATCTTATAGCATGTTCCAAGCAGACGTCCCAGTCCTCACTGATCACATAAATCATAACGTCTGATGTTTATTCTCCCCGTAATCACATCACACATCATTCACTAATTGGATGAAGAAACTTTAAGGATCTGCGTTAAATCAAATCCTTTAAGTAATGAGAATTTAAACCAATGACATTTCATGATGGGCGGAGCTAGTGGATCGGGACGGAAATGGAAATTAAGCAACTAACAAAGGCTACGTCCAAATCCGATTGCTTGTGTATCCTGATGTAAAATCATTGACGTCCACACTGTGTATCGCTCCTGTTCACATCCGATTTGTGTGTCCATGCCGTTCTTTCGTTTTTCCGGAATATCTGCATTGGCTTCTATGGTAATGACGTTGCGTTGGTAGAAAAAACAACGAGCACAACATGGAGGGGTTCGCAATAGAGATGTTGTCTTACTTAAAGCAACACTAAGTAAGATTTTTAAAATACCTTAAAATAATGTTTCCAAAATGGTTTCAGTGGTTCATTAAGTCGTAACAGGGTGAAAGGCACTTCTGGATCCGCTTTGCGATCCTATATATGCTATAACCACGCTATGTAAGATTGCCAGATCGGGTCGCGTTTCTGTAGTTCTAATGAGACATAAGAAAACTACAAATTTGACTTGCTTTACGTCAAGCGTTACAATAGTCATTATTTTGTTTTTCTTCGTTTCTGATGTCACAACACATCATACTTTCATGAAATCATGCAACATACTCTACCTTGTCTGTGGACATCGTTCACTCCAAAGCCGGCGCTGGATAAACAGCGAGCGTGTGCGTGCGACAGTCGGCTACGCTAGGATAAATTATTTGCCACAGCGGTAATTGACAATTCCACTTCCAACCTGTAGGGCGACTGCAGAGGAAAAGTTACTTGGTCTTGCTTTAAATTTTACAACATGGAAATGTGTAACCGCGCGTTGCGTTGCGTTTTCCTAAAACAACGTCTGATGTTCACGTGAGAAAGTCACACGAAAATCATGATCAGAGCGCTCAGACTGAAACGGACTTCCAGAAATGCGATTTAAATAGGATTTCAAACCACATATGGATGTAGCTCGAAAACGGATTTGTAAAAATCGCATTTTTATGTGATTTTTTGGCTCGTCCATACTTGCTAAATCTGATCGGATTTCAATCGGATATGCACAAAAATCGGATTTGGACTGACGGTCTGAAAGTAGCCAGAAATGTCTATTAAAGCAGTCGCAGGTTATTTCTTTAATAATGCACAAAACGGGATTTATTGTTTGTTGTTTGACATCTGTGAAGTGCTTTGGCGTTCTTCATATCCCCAACAATTTGAGACAAAGCAATTGTCTTAAAACGTTAATAAAGCCAAATACATAAAATGGTAACACTTTACAATAAGGTTCATTAGTTAACATTAGTTAATGTATTGACAAACGATCTTGTAACCAATCAGGTGAACATGTGATCGTGAACGAGTGGATCTCTGAGCTGAGTGAGTGAGTGGAGGCGGGGCTCATTTGCATATTAATTTTTCAAGGAAAAAACTTTTACATATGTTATTTTGTTGATCAAAGATGAGTTGTAAGGGATCAAATTAGTTCATGTTAGTTCACAGTGCATTAACTAATGTTAACAAATACAACCTTTGATTTTAATAACGTATTAGTAAATGTTGAAATGAATACTATGTATTGTTCATTCTTAGTTTATGTTAACTAAGGTATATGAACCCTATTGTAAAGTGTTACCCATAAAGTAAAGGAAAAGTGTAAAGAGAAGGGCAGGGCAATA
This sequence comes from Rhinichthys osculus, assembly GCA_029959095.1. Taxonomy (NCBI): domain Eukaryota; kingdom Metazoa; phylum Chordata; class Actinopteri; order Cypriniformes; family Leuciscidae; genus Rhinichthys; species Rhinichthys osculus. The sequence continues at coordinate 3,036,613 of JARWKJ010000003.1, forward strand.
AACATAACAAGGTATTAGGACTAATGTCGCACTGACCAAAATATGTACGAGGGTTAATAGTGCATCGCTGTCTCTGCCAGTGCCAAATGTGGACAGGTAGAGAGATCTTGCTAAAAGCCACAAGCCCTGTCCATCTGTCACTCAAGCCAACAGCTTTCGGCCTCAGCGGGGACATTAAACACAGGACAGTCCCACTGACACACATCAGTCACACGTAACCCGAGGAAACATGGATGTTAGTATTCAACAGGAGGCATATATGCATGGGCTCGATATTAATAAAATCCATTCACTCCCAGGGCTGCTGCTTTAAAGTTTCCTGACACAACAACAGCCATACTATGTGTATATGTGATCAGATATGGTAATACATGTGTAATATACAGGTGAGACTCGGAAAATTAGAATATGGTGCAAAAGTTCATTTATTTCAGTAATTCAACTTAAAAGGTGAAACTAATATATTATATAGACTCATTACATGCAAAGTGAGATATTTCAAGCCTTTATTTGTTATAATTGTGATGATTATGGCTTACAGCTTATGAAAATCCCAAATTCAAAATAAGAATATTGTGAAAAGCTTTTCATATCTGTAAGCCATAATCATCAAAATTATAACAAATAAAGGCTTGAAATATCTCACTTTGCATGTAATGAGTCTATATATTTGTTTCACCTTTTAAGTTGAATTACTGAAATAAATGAACTTTTGCACGATATTCTAATTTTTCGAGTTTCACCTGTATTGCAGATTTACTCAAGCCGTCTAAACAGATATATATGAGAAATATATAATGTAATTTATTTATAATTATTTGTTTACGTTATAAATGTTTCATAATTTCAAGCTAGTTAACCTGGATGTACTAAAGTATTCAGCAAAAAGATTATCAGTCACACGTAACCCGAGGAAACGTTGATGTTAGGATTCAACAGGAGGCATAAATGCACGATTTCTGTGATTTGAAATGATTTAAACTTAAAAATATTCATAAAATCCATTCACTCCCAAGTTTCCTGACACAACAACAGGCCATAATCACTTCTTTTAATGTACTCTTAGGGGAGCAACACATGGTCATTCCTGCATGCATTCTCAGGGGATTCTGGGAGTTGGCATGAACTCCCACAGGAGGACTGGGAAAGCTGTCGGACACAAGGTGAGAGAGGCCAGTCTGCCCTGCTCTGCCTGTGCTGGGATTACAGATATCTGATTAATCTGACCAGCTAAAGGACACACACACACACACACACACACACAGCACTGGATTTCACTTTTAATACATTAGAAAGTCCATGTATGAGCCCCTTCTCTGACCATCTGTGCTTCCATAAAGCCCAAACAAAGAATTACTTAGATAAGATACGAAGAGAGACATTGCTAACCGGACTGAATATTCAAATCTATGAACAGCATCTGTAAAAGTACATGTGGCCACCTATAAAAATCACGTTTTAATTTGTTTCTATAAAACAGCCTTTCTGAGGTGAAAATTAAGTTTTTAATGTTGTTTATGTTTATATGTGATCTTTTTAATATGCTTTAAGACAAACCATGTGTAAATTCATAAGTCGACAGCATTGCTGAGTATTTTCTGCTTAAAACTGCAGTGAACCAAAGACAGTCTCAAAAACACGGTTTGAAATCGCTGGTGTTTCTGACGTCACAAACGACCTTGTAACCAATCAGATCAACGTGTGATCGTCAACCAGTGGATCAAGAAAACACGAATACAACACACTGCACTTAGATGAAAACATTTAATAGCTTTATTTAATTATATATTACCAGTTCCATTTTATCTTTATTAAAAAATAAGACAATAAATTATTTTATTTTTTACATGTGACTGCATTCTTGTCAATTTCTAAATGTTTACTTTTTGATTTATGAATTTTAATAGAAAAAACATTATTTCGCTGTTACTTTTTTCAATTTGGTTTTATTGTTATTTCACAATTTCTTGCTTTTGTTAGTTTTTGTAATTTTTATAACTTTTAAAATAAAGGTTTTACAACAACATCACCATCTTCTGTTACATGTGGGCCTCCATGCTCATCTATTGTATAGTATATTATGATATTGGTGGAGGGTGGTGGGGGCCCACATCAATATTTTTTCAGGGGACCCCGAATCCTCCAGCTACGGCCCTGCCACAAGAGCCATACTGCGAGATCAATAAGCCAGATAGATCTAGCTCACAATGCAATACGCTTTTACCAGACCTACAGATGTGTGACTTGATCCTCAATGCTGTGATTCTGTAATGATGTTAAAGCAGTCTCTCTGGACTTCCGCCCTGACCATATGCTTGATGTCTGGATGAAAACGCACAAGTATAGGCCAGCAAAAACTAACCTTGTCCATCTGCTATTTTGCTATTGAAAAAAATTTTTTGAAAAAAAACCCCACAAAAGTGCTCCTGTTTGTAATTCTGTGACTTTTTTGGAGTCTTTTGAGATCAGCGGTCATTTGCTTTCAGAAAAAGATCCAAACACACAAGAATCCAGGCCCAGAATTCTGGTTTCTGTGATTTGCTCTTTGTAGAGTTAGTGTGTGGAGGGCTTTATTTAGCTATACTTAGTTATAAGTTAGCTAAATCTGACAAAACTTATTTTTGTGGTTGCCTAGGGTTACCATCAAAGGTAAAATGAATCATAGGCTACATAAAGTAATGTTTTGTGTTATAACTAGTGCTGGGCAACGATTAATCGCATCCAAAATAAAGGTTTGTGTTTACATAATATATGTGTGTACTGTATATAATTATTTTGTATATATAATACACACACATTCATGTATATATTTAAGACAAATTTGTTATTTATATATAAAATATGAATATTTATATATAATATAAATTATGTATAAATATAGTATGCAAATATTTCTTAAATATATACATGCATGTGTGTGTATTTATATATACAAAATAACTATACACAGTACACACACATATATTATGTAAACACAAACCTTTATTTTGGCTGCGATTAATCGTTGCCCAGCACTTGTTATAATATAGAGTAAAGAGGCAAATATATTTCTCTTTTAGGGTTACCATTTAGGTTAGTCTACAGTCATAATAATAAGACTTTTATAAAAACAGCAGAAGACTAGTGTATGACCTCATTTAGATAGCTAGGTACACGTGTGTGTGACGTGATTCCTTGCTCACACTGGCACTTGTTCTAGCCATTATAGTTCGTCCTGTGCTACCTTTCACTCAAACACAATGAACCCCACTCAAGGTAACCCTCTCTCATCATTTCACATGGCTTCTTTTCCCTGTCCCTGTAACTACATACCCCCCCCCCTCTTTCCCCTCCATCCAACCCTCTGTAATTCCCCCAGTCTCTAGGAATGCTCTTGTTTTTAATTTCTCCCAGCTGCTCTGGCTCTGTGCCCGACCGCCTGCCTTCCCACATCTGCTCCCCATCAGGCCGCTGCCGAGTCCACACAAACAGAGGCCTCTCATCAAAACAGCAGGATTACAGCCCTCGACCCCTGGCCGGTACTTCAAGACCCGTCCGTCCGCTATCCCTCGACCCAGCCATCCCACCATCTCCCCTTATCATCACCCAAAACCTCCTCTATAGACCTCTGGACCGGAGCCCATATTGTAAACTCTGCATGCTGAATAAAGAGACATTGCCATCTGACCGGATATTATCCCGATATTCCTCTTTGTAGGAGTCTGTGTGAACTAGTATGGGAAGTGTATTGTTACCTAGACCACATCATATGTGCGTTTCCGATGCGAAGGAGGTTCTTCAACTCTTACATCAACGTCTACTCTTACGGGGATCCACTTCACCCCTTAGAAGGCAGCTGCCTATTTACTGTAGGTAGTAGACTGAAAGGCAGCTCATTATGTACTGGAACAGAGTTAGAAAGTCAACTTGTTTACATCTAATTGGCCAGCATCATGTGCTCTCCACACCGAACTTATCTCTCAATTATTTACAGCTCAGAGTACAATAAGGGTGAGAGAGCACGCAACACACAAACACACTCTCTGTGAGCCTAAGCAGGCGTCTTCAGCTGAGCAAATATGTTTTGAGAAAACAAACATTCAGATGGCAATAAATGCGTATTTAGTCACAGGGCCCTGAGACTCTGTGTATGTATGTGTGTGAGAGAGACATCCAGCATGTTTGTGTGTGTGGGAAAGAATGTCGGGGTCACCAAAAATGGTGTGTGTATAACCACAGTACAGTTGTGTTAAAGAGTGTACAGACACATTCTCTTGTCGCTGTTCCAAAGAAATCCACATATCCTTCTGTTATGAGGAAGACGTACGCTAAATGCGGTTCTCTTGGGTTTCACCTCATCTAGGAAGTGGTAAGAGGGGAATATCTCAGCTCAGCTTCACTATAACACTGTATGAACAGAGCGAAAGGAAACCTGTTGATTGATTGATCCAAACACACTTTCAAGGGGGTTTACCCTGTTTTACCCAAAAAGGATGTGTTCCTGGACCCACATCCTTGTCCCATGTCTAGGGCCTACCCTACCCTAAGCTCAATCATCACCTATGCCTAAAATCAGAGAGAAATGAACAGTTGAGAAGAATGTTGTTTCCCATCTTCTTCTATCCCTAACGCTGTAGCAATAGATATACCTGGAGAAAGCTATCCCACTGGCAGAACGATTCGTTATGGCATCTACAAACATGGGCTAATTGTCAAAACTAAACAGCCAAACCTTGACCCTACTGACCAACAGGGTTGTTGATTCAGGAACATGTCCTACAAAACAAAGTCATGGTCTACTTCAGGGGGGCTTCCTCTTATATTGTCGGTGTATGCTGATTCGGTGCATGTAGAGTATAGCTGAAGGACCAGCTTAACCACCCTGAATAAAGCTGGTAAAACTGGTCTACCAGTACAAGGAATTCTTGCTGGTCAGGCAAGTTAAGAAACCTGGGACATCAGCATCTCATGCTATGAAGCGGCATCCAAAACACAAGCTAGATTAGCTCTTATACTCTTGATTATTGATAAAATTGTACTTAAGTCTCAATGCCATCTGTTCTCCACAGGGAGGGTGTAATCAGTGGTCAGGACTCTGGAAAGCCCAGCACTACCCAAAAAGGCAAGAAAGAAAAAAACTTCCTTTTCAGATTTCTCCCAATGGCTGCTAATAAAACCCAGATGTTGCTGAGCTTCTCTCTACCCTACTCCCTCCTATCCCCTCTTCAGCCGCCCGGCCTTAGCCATTCCTAAATAAAGGAAAGTATTTGTGACATTCAGCTGAGCCGGGACGTGCCAAGAACAACTCCCCAGCTCGGCCCATCTGGAGTGTGTTAGGACAGCGCTGGGCACCAGTCGAGATGCAGAGATGAGTGTTTGGCCACTTCTGCATGAGTAAGGAACATTCAAGAGCAAATTTACAAGAAGGTGCTTGTTGTTTAGCTTCATGCAAGTGGTCTGGGTTCTTTCAGTGTGGGGAATCTCTCCGTTTCACAGTCCAAGACTCGCTTCTGACTCTCGTGTCCCTCCACCCTTCTGTGGACTTGTTGCGTTTGTAGTTGTTTCCTTTGCTGCCTGAAGTAACCGTCGTGCTTTAGGCGGTGGAAACATGTTCACAGTGTGTGTAGTGTTCAGAGCTCAAGCTCACACACCTGAACAACAATAACTGTCAGAAGCACACACACACACACACACACGAATGTCCTCAGCTCAGACACCTGGGGACCAAGTGTAATGCAGGCATGCAGGCATCACCAACACATCTGTCAACTGATATTCAAAGACAGAGAGTTCTTTAGTGAGAGGGGAAGATAAAATAAAGTAAAAGACGAGGAAGACACTGAAAGACTGTATGAATTAGGCATACACTCTGGGCTGACAAGATCTCTTGTTGCACATCGCTGTTAAATTACATACACTCTGTCATCAACTGGCAGATGCAAACACAACAAGCAATGAGGTTTCTATTGTTTTATGGAGCAACTGTAGCATCTCACTGGCCTGTTCACAGTAAACATCATCTCAGAGAGAGGGAGAGAGAAAGTTTGCTTGATGCTGGAAACAACATTAAGCTACACAAAAGAATGAGACAATTTTGTTCTTCTAAGAGAGCCATAATTCTAATGGCTGTTTGATTAATGCTTGAACAAATAATAAGACATGCTTGTCCTTCAGCCCTACAGGAACGATCGTTATGGAACGATTACAGTTTTCCCATCAAGGCTGATAAATAATTATAATAGCTTTGCTTTCCCTAAACTCATGTATTACTTTTATAGTGAGGAAAAAATAGACAAAATGATCTATGACAGGAATCTGTTTGCTCTCCGCACTTCCACAAACAAGCTCCCCAATCAAAACACCTGCAGCTTCACCCAACACCAATTAGCTCATCAAGCTTTTAATTACTCTGTTAATTGCATACAGGCAGCGTGAGGGGCGGCTGGGGAATTAGACACAGAAGCCCTCCAGAGGACCCGCCTTGACAATCCTCACAAACAAAGAGGACGCGTGCCAAGCAAAACACACAGGGCCTGTACACACACACACACTGCAGATCCCCTGCTCACATGACTGGAAGAAAAACAAGATTGGCTATAACGCCAGGCTACCATGCTCACCATCTGTTACTGCGCTAGAAGTGATGTCACATCCTGTCACATGGATGACTATTACCTGGGAGAAGGATGAACATGTAAATGAGTGGAAAGAGTGTTTGTGTGCACTTCTGCTGGCCGAAACGCATTGCACCATAGTTCTCCTATTATTTTTACAATAAAACCCCAAATGACTGTCTGACTACATCCACCAAAATGTGTATAGAATACTGTATCCTCATGCCATCAGCCTTTACCTCATAGACTGCCACATGTTTCATGAGGCAACAATGTAGGATATCTTTAACTTGAGATGTTTACAGTTGAATGCAGTGTACTGATTCCCATAATGTTTTGTGCAGTACTGCTAGTATTTAAATCTAAAATATATCTATTTCAAAGTCTCGGCCATAAGTCAGGATCGGGCTCTGCCGACTGTACTCACAACTGACTTCCTTTTTTTCATCCTAACTCCCTGACTCGGATAACTAGCTCTTTTTTTCTCTCCCTCGTATATTCTCTGAGAAAACAGCAGAAGTGTTTGGCGTAGGAGGCGTATCCAGGAAATAGTGGCCTGGCTTCCTGTGAGACAGGTGCACGATTTGGGCCTGACAGCTGCTGTCTCTCCACTGTATTCACTCTCTCTCTCTCTCTCTCTCTCTCTCTCGTTCTCTTAGGCTATGGCCAGCTGTAGCCTAGTACTGCTCTTGTTTGCTTTGGCTCTTGCGTCATTACAGCTTGGTGATTTATGGAGCACAAAAGGCTATAACCTGCTCAACTCACACACACACATGCAAAAAAAAAATCACATAAACATAACCAAAGTTATATATCTACAGTGTATATTTATTAATATTCTCTTCTTCTATGAAATTATTGAAGCAGTAATGGTACAGTGATCATCGCCATTAAATCCATCTCTCAAGCACACAATTACAAATATTTTCTTATTATAATTTTATGTTGCCCATATGATAAACTTTTATTCATTCACTTTCACATGTTGCACTTTACTGTATTTTCCTTTTTGAAGTGATTCCAATCATATTTCAAGCAATCCAAAACCATCATGTTGAACAGTGCGCATCTGAAGTGTCTCAGCTGAAGGAAATAATCCATTATTTATCGCCTTTAATATATCGGACAAATTTTCTTATCGGGCCGATAACAATAACATTAAAACTGAACATATATCAGCTGATATATTGTGCATCCCTAATAAACTGTAGATAAAATATAAATTAATATACAAGTGAGCAGCCTACATAGGCGCACTGTTAATAATGCCTAAATAGGCTAACTAAATATGCCAAGAATATAATAATGAAGATTAATTCCCTGTCCTTGTCTTTCTCTCGGTCGTGCTGTGTCCTCAGTGGGGATCAATCCAGCCTTTTCCCTCCCCTTTTAATAGACACTTTTGATACTATAAAGTCTCTGCAGGAATTTGTATTCATTTCCATAGGAACATCCTCTAAAAAGTCCCCCCCCCCCCCCCCCCCCCTCCAACTGGAACATTCTGGTATCAACAAAAAATGTTTCTCCCAATTCCATTTGCGTTGAAAACGTTCCTTTTTTTGTATGGAAATTAAACTTCCTTCTGGTGGATCCCTGGTTGTGGAACAATAACTGATCAGAGAAGACCTCTGCGTTAGATTAAGGTCTTCGTAAGAGACTGGAGCCGCAGTGAAATTCAGCTCAAACCCATTTCAAGAATGACAGGATAGTCCGGCGCTCTGCTTCTGTTTCCGTGAGATAACGGCTGCTTTAATTTGAGAAAATACGCTACATCGTACGTCTCCCGGTCCCAATCCAGCCCAGAGCCCCATCTCAATTCTTTAACATCATTGTGAGGAGAATTGTATGTGTGTGTGTGTGAGGGCTTAATAACTGAACTTCATCTGTAGTTACCACTCAGAACTGTGTGATAACTAACTGGCTGAGGGCGAGAGAGGAACTAGCTTTATCACAGACAGGAGCGCTGATATGAACTTCCACACTGTTTGATTAATAAACCCTTCTACAGCAGGGATTACTCCAGCTGGTGCCCTGTCTCTCAGCCATACTTCCGCTGGCAACTTATCCTTTTATCCTCCTCCCCCCCTCCCCCCCTTCTTATTTACCAAGAGTTTGCTTATCATCCAAACAAAACAAGCTGAATCATAATGGGAGCCATTTCTCAAAGAGGTTTACAATGTCCCCAGTTTGACCAGATCAGGTCTGTTTTCCATTACAGAGAAATGAGGATCCAACAATCTTGCAACATCAGCCTGAGCAGTCTCTTATTTCTCTGAGAAATGTGTCCGTATTTTTGACAAGAGCTTTCTAAAAAAGTAAGCTTTAACCTGATTGGCAGAGACAATGTGTGCTTCAAGATCTAACTACTGGTTTTGGCAGTGTTTGCGAACTTCTTAGCATTAATTAAAGTTATGCAAGGCACTTAAAGATGCAGTAAGGGGTTTCTGAGAATCATTATTGAACACTGTTGATATTTGAAATCAACCCAAACAAACACACGCCCTCCCTTCATTGCTCCGCCCCCCAAATGCAGGAATCGCAATGCATGTGTGTCTTTGGATGTTTTTTTTATCATAGCTGAAGCAAGGCAAAATAATGCTTTGTGAAAAATTAAGGGAAAATGACGAACAAACGACAAGGAGGAACAAAAATGCTTTCCTCTTTTGTAATGTCTCTCAGCCACCTGTCTTTCTACAATCTTTCATCAAATCTCCCTCTTGCTCACTCTCTCTCCTCCACATAATGAGCAGACACGCCCCCTACTGCTGATTGGCTCACGCTCTCTCCTTCCCCATCATGAGCAGACACGCCCCCTACTGCGGATTGGCTCTCTCTCTTTCCTTCCCTATCATGAGTGGACACGCCCCCTACTGCTGATTGGCTACAAGTGTGTTGTGCCGATCCACTTTCAACAGCATTTTTCAGAAATCGCTTACTGCACCTTTAACAGCAATTAAACTGAACCCGTGAGCACATTTGTATATTCAGTTTTGGTCTAAGAGATTTCAGATTTACCCCATCTTAAACGTGATTGGTCACTTCACATGTCAGACAGTCTCGTCCTGTCTAAGTGGGCGGGTCTCAGCCACAAAAGCCTACAGAGTGGACCAGACTTAATCCCGATAGTCTATTTTACATGCAATCTTTTATAAAGCTGACTAATTATGTTTTTAAGATAGGACAACACCATTTCTTGTGAGAACACATGGGAAAAGGAAAGACAAGTAAAGCGAGTGTCTCTGAGAGTGATGTGGTTTTCTCTCAGAGTGAACTCCCCACTCCTACAATGTGGCGTAAATGTGTTTTTGTTACTCCAGATGTTTGGAAGCTGGCCGGCTCCACTGCTCTCTGACATTCTCCTTCTCCTGAAAGAGGACGCCATGTCACAGTAATGTCAAACACATGTGCTCACCGCACCGTCGCCGTCTTTCCCACTGTTTGGAGGGATAAACAGGGCTAAAACTATGGCAATTGCCCCCCTAGCCTGTCCCTGCTGCTCCCTCTCACTGGGACCCCCGCTGGGAGCCCGGGGTCGGCCCCGTAGGATGACTGGATGGGACAATTTGCCATAACAGTCAGATTTATACAGCCTTCACCCCTGAGTGTATTTATCACTTAAATAGGAGTAACATCAGCGTAGAGTTGTCGATCTCAAATCTCAGGAAATTTGTTTCAGGTGATAAGCAGGACGGGGGACAAGGTTTTTCTCATATAGTTTTCCCTTGTATAGAGCCGTCACCGTAATACTTATAAGTTCTATAACTAACTTAATTGCCGTCTTCCATATTAACCAAGTGACCAAAGAACTACCTGTATGTAAAGTGTTTTGGAGCGCAGAGTTGTCGATCTAGACGAGTGATGTAAAAGTTGCACTGCAAAACATCAGACATGTATCTGATTCAGGACCATATGCATGTAGTCCAAATCAGTATAGAAAAGATCAGACTCTGTGTGCTTTGTGCTGTCCACACTGTTTTGAATCAGATTTGTGTCACTTTTGCCTGCAATCTCTAGACTCTTCCTGTATCCCATTGATTTTGTGGTGCACTGTGCAATTATGGATTTTTTATTTTATGCAGCGTGGCATTCCTTTCAATTCATGCAACTTTGGAAAGAAGGGGGGGGATCCCAGATCTTTAACTCAGTCTGAGATTCATTTCCTCACACCAGGACATAAGTGACACATAAGTGCTCTCTGTGGCAGCTAATGACCAGGATAATCTCCACTGAGCTCTTCTAAAGACGTCGACAAATATACAAAACAGGTTCAAACACCTCTCTGGTAAAGCTTGCGGTCATCCACACCTGCTCGGGACTCAGGTGACCGCACAATGCATTATGGGAATTAGGATGAGAGTGTGTGATCTGACAGCTCTCTAGATATCAGTAATAAAAATGTAAGTTGCTTTAATCGGGCTCTTTTTCCCTCCATCATAAATGAGTGTGTTTCAGAGCGTCAGACGAAACACAACATGTTCTCTTGCGTTCGGATGCTGGTGTTCAGGAACACACTTCTGGAGGGAATTAAACCAAATCATTCTGATCACACACTTCGACTCCGGCGTTTCAGAAACACCAAACCAACATTAGAGACGTTGCGATGCCATTGGTCCGCTGGTAACTCCAGTTATCCAATCACAGCCTCAACGTTTCTTGATGGACATTGAGGGATTTATTCTGTAAATGTGTTTCCATACTATTTTTTGCTCATCGGATAAAAAATGAATCCGCCTCAATTGACTTTTTAAGAATTGATTTGCATCTTGCCGTTTTCATCCAGCGTTGTTTTTTTTATGCAATTCAAAATGTGCAACAAAAAGAAATAGGTGGATGGAAACATATCTTATGTCGCTCTGTTTAACGGAAATGGGATCAGGATATTGCTTCATGCCAGATTCGAACCGGTGTACCAACATTATGAACGCAAAAGCCCTTTTTATGTCCCCAGCACATCACAACTTTTATTTATGGAATAGAGTAATGCATATTGCCAAGATTCAAAATGATGGTATACAATAAGGTTCATTAGTTAACATTATTTAATGTATTAACTAACATGAACTAACAATGATCAATACATTTGTTACTGTATTAGGTCATCTCTGTTAAAGTTAGTTTAAACAATCCATTGTTTGTTCATGTTAGTTCACAGTGCATTAACTAATGTTAACAACCTTTGATTTTAATAATGTATTAGTAAATGTTGAAATTAGTATTAACTAAGATTCAAAAATGTTGTATAAGTATTGTTCATTCTTAGTTCATGGTAAGGTATTTAACTAATGAACCTTATTGTAAAGTGTTACCGAAATGATTTTATCTTTGGTGCCAATAGTGGATAATAAACTGGCTTTTTAAGGGCAGAGTCGCCACGTGTTGTGTTAGCTAGGTCTTTCTCACAGATGATTATATCAGATAATGAAATACGTTTTTTTTTTACTGTAAATTTAAGTTAAGTCTGTAAAACCTCCAATGTTGTTATTTACGGTAAATTTCTGGCAACCAACGCTGCCGTTTTTTTACCGTAAATTTAACGGAATTTCTTTCCCGCCACGTGAAGGTCTTTCTCGCAGGTGGCAGTCAGACTACCTGGCCGATCAGGTGCTTATACTGATCACAGGCTGACCCCTCGTTCTCTCGTTCTCTCCCTCCCCCTTTACCGGCCGTCTGCCGGCACCATCTCCCGCCCACCGCCATCTGCTCCTCTCGTTAATTACGAGACGGCAAACTTCACCTGCACCCGCACTCAAATTACAATAATTACCTCCAGTGCACACCATGTCCCTGCTCCCATTGCAGTCACTGCCACAAGGACACGCTCTCCCAACCTGAAAACAGCCGTCCTGTACACTAGTGTAGTAAACCTAAGATCTGCCGCACAGAAGCTGACACCTTCCACATGACAGTACAAGTGAGTTCTCACTGCAGATCAGTGCCGAGTGTTGCACTGACAGTTTGCATTGCACTTTTTTTTTGTACTAAATTAGATTCACAGTGAGTGCAAATCATGAAGTAGTCAGTGTGCATAAAAGTATTTGATTTTGGTGCATAATTGTTTGTTTGTGCATAAAAGTATATTAATGTTGGTGCATAATTGACTGTTTATTTTTAATGTTTTAAGCATATGTATTTAGCTTTTGTCAACCATTTGCATAAACATAGCCATTATGTTAAGACTGTATCTTAAAGGGACAGTTCACCCATAAATTAAAATTCTGTCATCATTTACTCACCCTTATGTTGTTCCAAACCTGTTTAAGTTTCTTTCTTCTGTTTAACTAAAAATAAGATATTTTAAAGAATATCAGTAGCCAGACAGTTAATGATAGCCATTGACTTCCATAGTAGGACAAAAATTACTATGGAAGTCAATGGCTACTGTCAACTGTTTGGTTAACAACAGCATTTCTTAAAATATCTTCTTTTGTGTTCATCAGAAGAAAGACACTCATACAGGTCTTGAACAACATAAGGGTAAATGATGACAACATTTTTATTTTTGAGTGAACTGTCCCTTTAAGAACTAGTATGATCAGCAAATTAGAATAATCTACATTTTTATGTAGCTGACTTAGAAAAGTTATGAACGTTAACTACTTAGCAGTTTATAGTAACACTGACTCTAAAGACGCTCAAACAAACCCATCAAACAAGTTTTCCATATCAACACACTATCAATGTCTCCTCATCTGTCTTTACTTCATATACTGACTCTTCTATGAAAGCAAACTGAATAATTTTGATTAATGAATGGCGTTCTCTTAGTCGGTGCGCAGGGATATTTGCCTGTAAAAGCTTTAGGGCTGTTTGGTGGTAATGTTTAAGGATAGTCTGTGGCCACAGTGTGGTTTCACCTTTAGACATTCAGCTGTTGGGAAAACTATTACCGTCTGTTCATTCATAATTCAGCTGCTCTTTACTGGGGTCAATTGAAGAGTAAAGTGGTGGTTTGCAGGAGCATCAATGCTGACTGGGCTGAACTGGAGGACAGTTAAGACAAGAGATGTTGCAACAGAGCATATTGTGGTTTCATCCATCAGTGTGATGGCAAGGTTGCAATGAACAATTCATCATAATGCACCAGATCAAATCTTCATTTTTCTGCTCATATAGACTAATCATTTTAAGATGAACAGGTGCAGAGATTGCCAGGCCGATGACTGCTACTTTTCCATTAGATTAAAGCTTAAATATGCTGTAGTTTTGTTATCAGCCAGATTGCTTGTCAGTTAAATATTGTTTTATTGCAAACATAAATTAAAGCTCTTTCTCTTCAGAATATGTGAAACAAGGCAGCATGTGAGCACATTGCTGACAGATCAGATCAAACTGAATCGGTTGGAATTCTCTAGCCATTAAATTAACTTTTCCATATTTTGTTGCATTTTTTTCCTATAGCAGTTTCTGTGTTATTTTCATACACTGTGACTAAAATGAATAGGCTATTACAGAAAGATTAAGAAAGATATTTTGTACGACTTAATATAGGTTTCATTTTTGTTTCGAATCATTTTAGTGATAATAGAACATTTATTGAGAATAACAAGCTCCTAATTTGATTCGAAATAACTCATTTGAAAGAATTGTTTGTATTTCATATTTAAAACTGTACCTGTCCTGAACACACATGATCATTTAATTTCTATATTACTGGACTGTACAAGAAGACATATCCAGCTTTACAAGGATATAAAATAATCAGCCCATACTGACATGTATTTAAGAAATAGTAATATTAAACGATAAATAAAGCAGAGGCATAACTTACTTTTGAAGGTCGAAGTCAAACTGAGGTAATTGCAGCCAAAATAATCCACGCGAAAAATAAAAACAGAAGGGAGATTACGCCTCGATCTTCATTGAAAAAGTCAAGAACTTTCCAAAATGAATAAAATTCATATATATGCCGTTTTGTAAGAGTGTCTGAGGATAGAGAGAGAGTTCTGAACTCCTTTGGATTGCACGCGATGTTGACTTTCGTAATAAATAATGAGGTAATTCAATTTCAAGAGAACTAAAATAGCCTATATCATACAAAGCTAGAACACAGCGGAGGTTTAGTATTAAAGTAGTGAGACTTTGGTATTACGTTCCTTTCAAATGTCAAAATCTTGATAAATTTCTTAGTAAAAATGCATCGGGCGAAAGAAAAGTTCGCTTCGATTTCTCAAATCACAAAAAAATAAATAAATCTCAAAGTCCTCCAAATCAGATCTCGCGTTCTTGATGGATTTTATATCATATTCCACAGGAGATGTCCGCGATCCCTCCAATAAGATAGAAATATGTTTTTAATATTGCCACTGATGCTCCATTTTTCTCCAAGTAGAAGTGTAGTGGATATTGTCTGTGGTAAATCCCGAAAGTCCTCGTCTAAAGAAACGATTTAGACTAGTGTTACGGAAATATTTCCGTTAATACTCCAACTGTCCTTCGCGAACTCCCGCCACACCGAATTCGAAAAAACGGTCCGTTAAAAACATCATTCGTGTCCAGGCTAAACTGATGCTACACATTCCGCGTTGTCTCGCTCTGCACCATCTCGCGTTTTGGTTTATTTTTGTTGTTGTCAGTGGTTGGAAGCTGGTGTGTTGTTGTCTAATGACCCTTCTGTCTGCGTTTAAAACACCATCTGGAGAGGAGAAGCGTTCTCCAGCGCTCCTAACCTCTCTCTCTCTCTCTCTCTCTCTCTCTCTCTCTCTCTCTCTCTCTCTCTCTCTCTCTCTCTGACAGCCTGCCTCCCTTGTGCGGCATAACCCCCTTCTGATATTGACGATTCCTAATATAATTCATATAACATTTTTAATAGACCTGCTATTAACATAATTAGGATGTGCCCACAATTTTCTGCAATTCTTAAGGGATCATAAGCGCTGTCCCTGTCTCTGATAAAAATGTCAGATTGATTCTCCAGAGAGCAGTATTGATGGTCAGGGAAACGGGTTTTTGAAGGTATTTTGATCAGGCGCCGCTAGGGGCCGCTGTTTCCCCATATCACATACACTCGCACTCATCAGGCGATTGACAGCAAGGCAGCTGGTGCCCGAAGCCCGATCGAGGCCATTCAAATCAGATGGGAGATATGATGTTTTTGTAACATAGTTACAAACTGAGTATTTCATTTTACAGGAGTATCATGTGCTAAAACATTGACTGTTGATGGATGGATAGTCCTACTTTTAGTAGTAGGCGTAATTTAGCTATATAACATACTGAAATGCATACTGTTTTATTTGTGTGGTAAAAACAATATAGCCTAGCCTATAGTAGGCTATACTACAAATATAAAGCACATTTTACACATATTCCAACATTTGACAACAGAGTATCCAAATACCTTTTATCTTCACTTGGTTTATCATTTTCAACCTAACCAATGTTTTATGAAAATGTTTTTCAAATAAATGGCACTTAGTTTGATATTCATAATAAATCAGTTCACTGTGTGTCTGTCTGAGACTGCTTATAAGGTGACTGTAATTGTCATTAATGATTTATTTCGAGACTTTGACTATCCATATTGTTTTATTTGTGTAGCAAAACAATATGTAGTACACTTCAAATCTCAAATATTACAGCAAATAAGTGGCATCTGCATACAAATTTCCAAGCCATTTTTTGCAAATGTTTTATGAAAATGTTTTGCAATAAATGGCACTTGATATTTTGACATTCAAGTGTCACTGTATGTGTCTGAGACTGCTTACAAGGTGACTGTAATTGTCATTAATTATTTATTTTGAGACGTTGACGAATAACTTTCAGCAGATGTCTACAGCAGAGCAGGGGTTTTTTTTAGTGATTCATAGAGCCGTATGCACTCTTTATGAATATGGATAAGAAATGGCATTTCCACCGACATTTGAATATGAATATGACTTTTTCTTCTTGTGGTTTGGGCAGAATTTTCAATGCAGAACATATTCCGAGGCATTGGCGGAAAAGCTCTAGTAAATACAGCTGCTAAAAAATGGACCAACTTCTCCATTTTATTCAGTTGATTCCCCCATTTCTGACTGTTTAACCATCGCTGCACCTGCTAGCCATTCACTGTTGTTGTGACTCAGTTTTGGGGAGGATTTAGCGGTGTCACCGCAGGTGAGCTGATGAGAAACACACATCTGCCTTTCTTTCTTCCCCACCCCTCAGAAACGAAGGATGTAAAGACATGTAAACAAACACAGTGAGAAAGCGGCGCTGGTGTAAAGTACACAGAGACATCTGCCCCGTCCTCCTTTACTCACACCATCGCTTGGCCTGAGAGAGATCCAGCTTACAGTCTATAAGCACTCCGATAACACACACATATGACATAAATCCATTACTGTTATTGTTACAGATTTTCTTCCACATGCCACGGTTATTTTATTACAGTGGTCTATTATAAGAAATCCAAGTCACCATTTTTTTTTTTTTTTTTGTGTAATTGCAACACGTTACATGCGGTTACTAAAGTAACTATAAATTATGCATAATTACATGCAACTAACCCTAAACCAAACGCTAATCCTAACCCTATGTTCATGTTAATCAGTACTTAAATATACACTCACCGGCCACTTTATTAGGTACACCTGTCCAACTGCTCGTTAACACTTAATTTCTAAGCAGCCAATCACATGGCGGCAACTCAGTGCATTTAGGCATGTAGACATGGTCAAGACAATCTCCTGCAGTTCAAACCGAGCATCAGTATGGGGAAGAAAGGTGATTTGAGTGACTTTGAACGTGGCATGATTGTTGGTGCCAGAAGGGCTGGTCTGAGTATTTCAGAAACTGCTAATCTACTGGGATTTTCACGCAAAACCATCTCTAGGGTTTACAGAGAATGGTCCGAAAAAGAAAAAACATCCAGTGAGCGGCAGTTCTGTGGGCGGAAATGCCTTGTTGATGCCAGAGGTCAGAGGAGAATGGCCAGACTGGTTCGAGCTGATAGAAGGGCAACAGTGACTGAAATAACCACTCGTTACAACCGAGGTATGCAGCAAAGCATTTGTGAAGCCACAACACGCACAACCTTGAGGCGGATGGGCTACAACAGCAGAAGACTCCCCCGGGTACCACTCATCTCCACTACAAATAGGAAAAAGAGGCTACAATTTGCAAGAGCTCACCAAAATTGAACAGTTGAAGACTGGAAAAATGTTGCCTGGTCTGATGAGTCTCGATTTCTGTTGAGACATTCAGATGTTAGAGTCAGAATTTGGCGTAAACAGAATGAGAACATGGAACCATCATGCCTTGTTACCACTGTGCAGGCTGGTGGTGGTGGTGTAATGGTGTGGGGGATGTTTTCCTGGCACACTTTAGGCCCCTTAGTGCCAATTGGGCATCGTTTAAATGCCACGGCCTACCTGAGCATTGTTTCTGACCATGTCCATCCCTTTATGGCCACCATGTACCCATCCTCTGATGGCTACTTCCACCATGTCACAAAGCTCTAATCATTTCAAATTGGTTTCTTGAACATGACAATGAGTTCACTGTACTAAAATGGCCTCCACAGTCACCAGATCTCAACCCAATAGAGCATCTTTGGGATGTGGTGGAACAGGGGGTTTGGATCATGGATGTGCAGCCGACAAATCTGCGGCAACTGTGTGATGCCATCATGTCAATATGGACCAAAGTCCCTGAGGAATGCTTGCAGCACCTTGTTGAATCTATGCCACGAAGAATTGAGGCAGTTCTGAAGGCAAAAGGGGGTCCAACCCGTTACTAGCATGGGGTACCTAATAAAGTGGCCGGTGAATGTATAATTACAGTGTAACAAATTGTAAGTTAAAAAATCGACCATTGTTACACATTTGTATTACTTTACAATAAGGTCTCATTAGTTAAATAACACTGAACAAAACATTTGTGACAGTGTTTATTAATCTTTGCTAAAATTAAGTAAATAAATAAGTAAATAAATTGTAATAAAAATACAATTGTTCATTGTTATGTTAATTCGGGTTTGTTTAAATAATATTAACATACAACTTTTGGTTCTTTTGTGTATTATTAAATGTTGAAATGAACGTGAATTTTATGAAACATTGGTGAAACATTAATAAATATTGGTAACTTTATTTTAAATTCACGATTGTTTTTTAAATAGACGATCACGATTCTCAATAGTAAACTAAACAAAATAACATGTAATTTACAAGAGGTTCTGACAAAATGTCATTTAAAAAAAATAGATAAGGTTTTAAAAAGTTGGGTTGTGTGAATAATTCAATGACTCACTCATAAAAACGTTTCTTGTTTCATTACTGGTTGAATGCGTTTTCGAACAAATCTTGAATGAAATGAAATCTCTTGAATGAATTGAAATCTCTTGAATGAATGATTCAATGACAAAAACATATTTTAACAGTCACGTGTGGCCACCTACTGGCGTAACGATGTAATTTAATACAATTAAAATTAATATTTTTCAATTAAATCTTTATTTGAAGCGTCACCGTCCGTCACGCTACTTTCAAAAGGTGATTTACTCTCTTTGATCACTACCGTAGACGTCAGTGATTATATCGAACTACATATATGTTTCCAAATATGAATGATTGACAATGGCTACCGAAGCGGCGCGTTAGCTTAATGCTAATTCCAGTCCTCACCGGGTTGCTGCAATCGTTCGCCAGTATTTATCTTTTTACACGCATGGACGTCCCTCGAGGAAGCATAAAGACCGGACTACTGTTTCCATATCTCAACGAACCAATCAAAATAACAATCGATTCTTGCGTCCCGACGCTCATTGTTGTTTCCAAAATCAGGCTGATATCGTGTCGTCTGAACCTGGCATAATGCAGCTAATTTATGTACATTATTGTAAAGTGTTACCCTTATTTTCTTGTAAACAGTTTATGTGTGCATTTAAAAATTAATATAAAATGAATCTGTGACGTTTCCAAATTGTCATTTCAACCCCTCCTACTTGTCCATCTGTTATAGAAACAAAAAGATTTGGATAAAAAATGGATATTTGGCCTACATTATTTTCCTAATTTTACCTGAAAATACGTCACATTACTGAAGTAAAGAGGTTTACATTGACTTAAGGGACACCTCCTCTGACAGCTAATACCCAGCTCACAGATACGACATAAATCCTCTACACCCATCATTCTTAATCCACCGTACTGAAATATGTGGTCAACTCATATGTGGTGTGGACATGCAATATCTGCCCAGATATTTGAGGATTTTTCTACAGCCAAATGCAATTTGCCTTCATTTCAATTCTGAATGTGTCAGTCTATGCTTCTCTTGTGAGGACACACATCTCAAATCAAGTGTGAGACACTGGGATCTGTTTCCAGTACACCGCTGGGTTAAAAACAACCATTTCTGGGTTATTTGGCAACCCGGCGCTGGCTAAATATTGGACAGAACACATGCTGGGTTATTTTTACCCAGCTTGTTGGGTTGTATACATTAACCCAATGTTGCACATGGTTGAGGAGATTCCCCCTTCTATGTAAAGCACTTTATAAATGTAACAAATTATTATTATTAGTAACCCATTTGCTGGGTTGTTTTTGAAAAGCAAAACAAATTATTATTATTATTCATTATTATATTATTATTATTATTCCTTTCATCATTACACGATTTCAAAACTCACCTTAAAACATATCTTTTTGCTAATTGTTTCCCTTGATTTCTATGTGTATGTGCCACTATCTCAATTTATTTTTATTGTTTCTATGTCATGTTTTTATGTCATGTTTATTTGTACATTTTATTGTATTTTGAATATTCTGAAAGGCGCTATATAAAATAAACGTATTATCATAATAATTATAAGAATTATTATTAACCCATTTGCTGGGTTGTTTTTGACAGTGCTGGGTCAGTCAATTTGATATTGAAGGTTTTTCCTTTTAAATGAGACAAATGCACTCTAAAATCTCTGTTATATACAGTATATGTAAGACAGGAACAGTTCATATACAACATTTTTTAATTAATCATGACTTACGAAGTAAGAAGTGGGACATTTATGATCTCCTCATGTTCTGTTTGAGGTCTGAAAACCCCCCAAAAGCCCTTAGTAACACACTCTAAACAATGCTGGGTTGTTTTAACCCAAATTTGGGTCAAATATGGACAAACCCAAATGTTGGGTTAAAAATGTAATTTAAAATTTTAACCCAACTTCAACTTTCACTTTCAACTGTAAATTTTTAAATTTCATTTTTAACCCAACATTTGGATTTGTCCATATTTGACCCAAATTTGGGTTGAAACAACCCAGCATTTTTTAGAGTGCAAGCAGCTTGATACTTCATAAACATTCCCAATATTGCCAAACTAATTAAAAATTCAACTTGATCTTCCATGAAAACACGAATTTTCACAAGCTAAGATTTTCTGACTAGTGCAGTTTGTGTTTGTTTGTTTCAGACTGACCCCGAACAAAACACGCATTACTGTACTGGAAAACACACACCTTCCTGAAAACACACACCAACTTTATGGTAAAACAGATGGTTAGAGCTTCAGTAATATCCACTGACTGGAATTGTATGTTCAAGGGAACATATTAAAAGTATTTGAAGGGGAAATAATTATATTTTTATTTTGTTTTAGCCATTCTTCTTTGATTTCTCCACTTGAACAGATTTTTCAAAACAGATATCAATAATGTTAAACCTCATTTGGTTCAAACTTTTTGCATCTAATCCTTTTCTATTTTCTCTCAGATACATGTTACGTCCTCTTCCTCAGGATGGTTTTCTGGTTGTCTATAGGACTGTGAGATGGATAACTGGTTGTCCCGGGGCGTGACGAAGTGTTTATGGCTCTCTGAGGAATTATAGCCCTGTGTCCTAACCTGTCAGGTCCGTCTATGGCCACACACACACTTACACACACACACTCCTGCTATGCCTTTGTCTTATTGTGAGGCTAAAGCTTCAGAGAAAGGGTTGAAACGGATATGAAACATACTTTATATTTTATATTAAAGTGCACCTATTATGCTATTTTAAAGGTTTTTAATTTTGTTTTGAAGGTTTTACAACAGGTTTACATGCATCCAAGGTCAAAAAACAAGAACTTTCTCATAAATATACATTGCACATTACCACACTTCTCAAAGAGTCTGAAACCGGTTCATCAAGGAGTCGGTCTCTCTAAGCTCCGCCTTTCTGAGAGCTTCCTCTGCTCTGATTGGTCACATGGCCCAGTTTGCTGTGATTGGTCGAAGTGTCAAAAACCAAAGGCTCATTAGCATATCTGAATTTCAGCTCCGGATCTTCCTCATCTTTTGATACACAGTAATACAAATAGTAACGATGGCAACTGATTTACTGTATCAATTCCAGCGAGAGTCTCATCCTTTGGAAGAGCATCAAAGTGGATTTGCAGCGTCTTCTCGACATGAACAACACGAACTAAACTCTTCCAGTCTCAGATACACTACAGTGTTTGAGGGCGGAGCTAAGAGACTCTGTTCAGCCAATCAAGACCATAGCCTGGAATTATGCAAATGTGTTACTTTGATTTGTAACAGGAGTGAGATTGGAATAATTGACGATTGGTTTAAGCAAATTCAGAATCGATTCTGAGAGTAACTTTATTTGTTGTGCACTTTGACCTTTAAATCTTTGCAGACCTTTTACATTCACATACAGCGATATCACATAGCTGTCAACATTTGGTTTTTAAAATCCGGGAGATTTGTTCGGCGTTCGCTTTCACACATTTCTGTTATTATCAATGTAGCTGACTGCACAGTGAATCTTTCATAATATATACACTTTGTTTGTTATAATTAGAGGATTTGCCAGCATACAGAATTCAGCACTGAACAAAAAAGTTTTGAGCGGTGAGGGTAGTCTATCTTAAATGCTTCTGATTGGCCATTGCGTTCAAGAAATCAACACATATGTCTGTGATTGGCTACATCGCTCAACGCTGCAAACATGTTATAAATATAAACTCTGGCCTGCTGTAAATCATTTTTGTTGTTATTGTTGCTTTTCTGCAACAGATGAATAAAAATGTATTCGTTTTTTGTGTTTTATTCATAAATATTTCTAGTTTGCGGGAGTCCCGCGAATCGTTTTATTCTCACACACACAGAGTGAGTGCATTACCGCCCGCGCTCGCACTCAAATCTAGTCCCGCGCCGCACTCTATTTCGGGTTAAGCTTTCCGCGACTGCGCAACTGGGTTATAGGTTGCCAGGTTGAGATGACAAACGGGTTGAAATTGTATATGGTGTGTGGATTGTGTGAATATAATGCATTTAATACAAGATCTGGCAACTGGTCAACATTAGACAAACATATTGTTCCGATTATTCATAAAGGAGTTTGGGCCATGCAAATTACGGGAGTTTCCCGGGAGAAATAACAAACCGGGAGGGGTCCGGGAGATAGGGCTAAAAAACGGGAGAAACCCGGGAAAAACGGGAGTGTTGACAGGTATGCGATATCACACACTGCATGAAAGAAAATATTTTTAAAAAAGCATAATAGGGGCACTTTATGTCTTAACTACAATGCACTAACATTAAAATTAATCAATTGACACAATGTACTTATTGTGAACATACTAGGGATGCACGATATATGTTCATTTTTAATGTTATAGTTATATCGGCTGACCAATATGTTAAAGCTGATAAATATTATTTCCTTACGCTGAGACACTGCAGATGCAGTTCATCATGATGGTTCTGAATTGCTTGAAATATAATCCCTTCAAAAAGGAAAATACAGTACAGTGCAATATGTGCAGCGCAAGTCTGTCATATCGGCTACATAAAATTAACATGAGAACATTATCATAATTGTGTGTTTGGGATATGGATTTTAATGGTGAGACTTTTGTTATTGTAATCGGGCTCTCAAAAATTATATAAAAATTTGGATTTAGATTTATCAGCCAATATATCGGTTATCGGCTTTCAAATATAAAGAATTATCGGTTATCGGTATCGGCCAAAATGTTCATATCAGTGCAATTATATTTAAAAAAACCTGCATGTAATTAAAGCTATAAGTTATTCCTGTGAATACTTTAAAAATGACACTGTTGACCTTCAGTTACATCCTAACCCAACATTAAAGCTTAACCTGCACCAAACCTGTCCTACCTCAAAGTTTCGCAATACAACATCAACACAATGAAACTCAGTTGTGCAGGACCTTAAAACACTGTTGGGTAAAGAAGCTGGGCTGATGTGACCGAACTGGGATTGATGATCATTCATAATCAATGCAAAACGGCAAAATGACCCAAAATTGGGTTGTTTTTAACCCAGCACTTTTAGAGTGTATACCGCAACAGGAAGCATCTACAACAGGACTGTGATTACAACACTGACTCGCTGCAATTGCAACATGTATTTACGCAGAGTTTCTGGCCTTGTAGAGTTGCAGTGACTGGAGCAAATGGTGCAACATGGGATTCTTATCGCCGTGACAGCAGTTTGATTGACAGCTCTGTGCTCTCATGGGGGGCGCGCTCGTAGACAGCCTGTCAATGTCAGCGCCTGACAGGTCCTCCTTTCTCGCTCATTTAGGGCTTTGTTGATGCTCTCTACACTCCTCCGAGTGATCACTTTCAAACCCCTCCATTATGAGATATATCTCTATTCCTCTGACCTTCATCTAGTGGCATTAAGAGTGTCTGTCTGTCTGTCTGTCTTTCTGTCAGTCTATCTGTCTGTCTTTCTGCATCAGATATAGGCCTTGTCCACTCTAATACGCTTTCGTTTTTTTTGAAAATTCATCTTTTTCTCTCCTTTTTGGCCTTCAGTTCACACTGAGACGGCGTTTTTATTAATGTAAACAAAGCTTTTTGAAAACACTCTCCAAAGTGGATCAATTTGAAAAAGTTGTGGACTGGGAAAATTGAGGTATTTAAAAACGATGGCGTTAGTTTAGTCACGTGACGCATTTTGTACCAATAGATATTCATGTTTATAGCGGTATTGTGCCTGTTATGTGCGATTCACTTTCACACTGTTGCTAAAATATGTTACTTCACACACTCTTCATATCACAGTCCTGCAAAGATGACTGAATTCACTCACATCTGCTGTCCTGCGGCGAAACATGAGCAGTTTTAGACCAAACATATAATATTGAGTGAGTGCGACCTGACGATCAGTGAATGCTGAGATATGTTGCTGAATAAAATGATCCTGTCAGAAGAATTGCGCGATAACTTTATGATGTATTTCTCCGTCAGTATCATCTCAGTGAGCTTCTGTGAGGTTTTACGCATGCGCAGTAAAGGTGAATTTAGCGTTTTCAGGCTTTTCCCAAAAAGTTTCTCATCCACACTGAAACGTCAAAAAAAAAAAAAAAAAAAAAAAAAACGTGTACGGGCGCGATTCAGCGATCCAGAGCGAATATTATGGATAGCCGGAGTGACAGTCAGAGATGCTCGCATCTGATTTGCCGTATTGTGTCCGTATGGAAATGACGCTTCAGAAATGAAGCAGAGAAGAAAGAGATAGCACGGGTAAGGTAGATCTTTTTCTCACTCGCACATTATAAATCCTTTCCCGTGGCTCCAGAGTGCTGGAAAGAGATAAGACTGGGAAACACGGCTCTTTTGTCCTCTCTCTTTGTTCTCTGCCACTGAAGCTCCGGCTCTGTTTGAGTCACCCGTTCAGACTGCAGTAAATGAAAGTTATTTTAAGCTCGGAGAGGGACTTTATCTAATGTGAAGCTGGCCTTAGGCGAGGAATGGAGGCATCCAGTGTTCAGAGAAAGGCGCATTGCAGAAGCAGATGTTCGTTCGCCAACGTGTTTCTTCATTGCAATCGCTGTTCTGAACCGCAGAGATTACAAGAAGATGCGACGACGAAGTGTGTGTGTGTGTGTGAGCGTGAAGAGGTTGTCATTTCTCAACAGGGTGATGCTGACAGAGAGAGGATGTGAGACAGGACAGGAAGAGGGAAAGAGATAATGAACTGTGTTTTGTAATACGGCAAAGCAACAGATTATTGGTATAAAATGTCTGACTGTATGGAAAGATAGTAGCTACTTAACCCTCTGGTGCTCTTCGCGCATCGGTCAAAAATTACAGATTTTTTTTAGTTTGATAAAGTTTTTTTTTTTTTTACTAAATTATATTTATGCTGTATTTATAATCTATTTATTCACTTTTTCAGCATATACCTGAAAATTAAATTTCCAAATTAATCTGTCGTAAATCTTAAATGCTCTTTTACTCTTAATCTGAAAGAGAATCAAAGCCAAGTTGTGTTCCAAATTTGAGCTTGAAATCTCAAGAAATTCGTCTCCTATTAATTTCCAATGCGGTTCATGTTTGACCGTGAGAAACACAAGTGTGACTTTTTTACGGGACCATTTAATCTCTTTGAATCATGTCCATGATTTTTTGGGGGGTTCACACAGCAAGTGCCAAAACCTTTACCAAGTTTCGTACCATTCCAATGAAGTAAAAGTTTGAAAACAACAAAACGTAAAATATTTCGAAGAGCATTTAACAAGTTTAGGTTTTTAAAAACTACACTGTAAAAAATATTTTAGCAATTTAGTTATTTCAACTTATTTTTTTGTGTAGAGATAACTAGATTGTCCAGACTACAAGAAATTTTAAGTTTTCTTGTCCTCAACTTATCGAAATAAGTTAGTTAAACTAAAAAAAACCCATGCAAAAAGATAACACAAAAATAATGAGTTAAGTTTTTTTACAGTGTAGTGAAGAAGATACTTTGAAGATGGTTGGGAATCAAACATCATTGGAGCTGATATTGACTTCCATTTTATTGTTATATATGTTTATGCACATTTATTTTGGTATATCACATAAAAAAAAAATGCTGGATGGAAATAGCAATAGGTGCATAAATCCTAAAAATTTTAGCCGGTTAAAGTTTTTATCCGATATTGGATATAAGCATGCACATAAACTACCATGGAAACACATTTACAGAATAAATCCCTCATTGTGCAACAATAAAAGTGATTTTGGCTCTGCAGAGGCTGTGATTGGACAACTGGACTAATGGACCAATGGCATCGCAGCATCTCAAATGATGGTTTGATGTTTCTGAAACGCTTTATTTATTACTAAAAGATCGTTTCTCTGGATTTAAGAATCAATATCAGTTCATCAAAACGTGAAACACATTTAAACAGAGCCCTAGTCATTCAATATCTCGTTCAAATCTCTGTCTGTCGCTCGCAGACTTTGGTCAGTCACACTATTTGCTGAGGTTTTTTTGATCAAGAGAAAAATGTAATGGCTTTTCCACTGTTGAAACACTGATTGATTGATTACATGACACATGATTGATTTTTAGAAAGTTGTTCTGTATCTTTTAACATTCCTTCTGATGTTCATTCATGTTTATTTGGTGCCGGAAGAGGAAGAGATGATCGGTTCATGAGCTGCTACAGCGATCTGTCATTAAAGAGCCACAAAACCATATCCATTGACTGAATTTTGTAACAAAATGGACAGAATTTGAAAGCCGAGACTTTCTCTAAAAAAATGCTGGGTTGTTTCAACCCAAATTTGGGTCAAATATGGACAAACCCAGCCGTTGGGTTACATTTTTTAATTAAATTTTTAACCCAAAATTTGGGTTTGTCCATGTTTGACCCAAAATCGGGTTAAAACAACCCAGCATTTTATTATTTTTTTACAGTGTATCAGAAGTAACAAAGCACCAAGCGAGTTATTGGATGGGAGACAACATACTAAAAGATCAAATCTAAAAAATGCAGGGTTGTTTATCCCAAAGTTGGGTCAAATATGGACTGACCCAATAGTTGGGCTAAAATTTTTCATTTAAAAATGTGACCCAATGGCTGGGTTTGTCCTTATTTGACCCAAATTTAGGTTGAAACAACTCTCGAACAAAGTTTCGAACATAATTTTTTAGTGTTGGGACTTACGAATCAATCAGTTCATCATCAAAACGAGAAACACATTTAAACAGAGTCCTAGCCATTCAATATCTACACTCTAAAAAATGCTGGGTTGTTTCAACCCAAATTAGGGTCAAATATGGACAAACCCAAGTGTTGGGTTAAAAATGTAATTAAAAAAATTACAGTTGAAAGTGAAAGTTGAAGTTGGGTTAAAATTTTAAATGACATTTTTAACCCAACATTTGGGTTTGTCCATATTTCACCCAAATTTGGGTTGAAACAACCCAGCATTATTTAGAGTGTATCAATTCTTATTCAAATCTCTGACTTTTGCTTTCAGACTCAGGTAGGAAATCTGAACACTATTTGCTGAGGTTTTTTTGCTCAAGAGAAGCAATCTAAGAGAAAACAACTGAGATCCCATTCATGCAGAGATCTCGTTCAGTTCTTCCCTGATGGTGTGAGTTTGTCGAGTTTTCGTTAGCATGTGCACATCTGTGCATGGACCTCGCAGGTGCGCGCGTGTTGATGGTTAAACCCTGACTCCGGGTCTGTGTGTTCAGGCAGTTGGCAGAGCTGGGACTGAAGATAGCGAGAAGAGGGGGTTGACGCACACTATCAAGCCGTGAACATCTGTTCCTCGTAGAGACCGCAGAGCAGAGGAAATAGGAAGAATAACTGTTCTCTGCTTCTCTGTCTCGTACTGGTTTTGTCTTCATCTTCTCCTGTCCTCCCCCATGCCGTGTGCTCACATATATAGACATTCGAAGACTCCTTACTAGAAAGTAGTGTAGTGGTACGCGGTGTGTGTGTCGGATGGTGTACTTGCTTATATGTGACCCTGGACCACACAACCAGTCACATGGGTCTGGATTTATACATCACATGAAAGCTGAATAAATAAAACTTCCATTGATGTATGGTTTGTTAGGATAAAACAATATTTGGCCGAGATATGACTATTTGAAAATCTGAGGGTGCAAAAAAATGGAAACATTGAGAAAATCGCCTTTAAAGTTGTGCATTTATGTTCACGATTTTGCTGCATTCACTCACAAAAATAAAACTTTTATACATTCATGGTAGGAAATGTACAAAATATCTTCATGGAACATGATCTTTACTTAATATCCTAATGATTTTTGGCATAAAAGAAAAATTAATAATTTTGACCCATGTATTGTTGGCTATTGCCACAAATATACCTGTGTGACGTGACTGGTTTTGTGATCCAGGGCCACATATACCATGAATAAATATCATATTAATATACCATGGTATCAAACCAAAGGACACATCAAACAAACAAACAAACAAGCTCTCTTCCAAACCCTCCAGATCTGACTTTTACTATCTTCATCTTTAAATCAATAGTACCATTCATGAACTCTAATGCAAACATTAGCCATTAAAGACATCATTTATAACTACTCGGTGCAGCAAACAAGTGTCTCTGGAACTATTTTATATTTGATCATTTATAAATCAGTGTATAATAGATTATGAGCATTGAAAGAGCAAATGCATGACTTAGTATAAGTAATTATAAAATGTAACTATACCTGTTCTTATAACTGCCGTATAGGTCTTAATGAGTCTTTGTACATGTGTGTATAGAAAAGTAATACTTATAGTTGTATAAATGGGGCTATAGTTCATTATTAACATGGACTTCATAGAAACTGTTACCGTACTTTGTTAAAGAAAAATATAGTTTTATATTATAATATAAAAATAGCCAGATCAGGATATTGGGTCCTGAGAGGCAAAACAGTGGCATCTGAGAATGCAAATATATATTTCATCAGTTGAGCCTAATTGGATATGAATATTAAAAAGGAAGATTATTTTTTACATTTAGACACTCGTGTGCGTTCAAGGTTGACTGGGACACTTTTTGCCATTGAGATGACTGGGGGAAAGTGTCCCAACCAACGGCAGAAGACCATGTGACTGATTGAAGACACTAAAAGGGTTTATTTCTGGACCGTTTTTATATTTAGCTTAAAATAAGTATCTAAAAACAAACAAGCAACGTACATAATAATCAAAATGTTCTCATTATGAGCAGAAAAGTCAATGCGTAATGTGTGTCGCATCACAGCTAGAGTCAGCATTAGTGGATAAAAGTATATAAATGTGTATTGTGTTATAAATGTCCGCTGGTTTGTCTAGATCAGACTCTTATTCCTCGGCTGGATCGTGTCGAGACTTTGAAGCTGCACTGAAACTCACATCTGGACCTTCGACCCGTTGGACCCCATTGAAGTCACTATATGGAGAAACACCTGGAGTGTGTTCCTCAAAAACCTCAATTTCTTTTCCACTGAAGAAAGAAAGACATGAACATCTTGGATGACGTGGCGGCGAGTAAATTATCAAGCAATTTTAATTCATAAGTGAACTCCTCCTTTAAATCTACCTCAACTTTATGAGTCAAGTGATTTGTTGTGTGCATATATAATGCATATGACGCGTTATAATGCTGTCTTGTAGGCATTGACACACACCTTCTCTGTTTTAGCCATCCTGAATACATCAGATCATCATGTTTAGTCATGAACCGTCTGCACAAAACATGAACATTCGAACATTGCGTTCCAGAATATCAGTGGAGTCGAACACATTATTGATTTAGTCTTTGTTATGAATGGAAAAGCATAATTCCTCCCTTAACACATACACACAGACAGCGCTGTCAGCTATGCTATGATGCTAAAGCACTGGCCAACATATCATCCAAGCATACATATTCAAATAGCTGTGGATTAGCGCGGTTTATAAACCCTCTGCTGCCAGTGATAGGAAACCACCAGACTTTGTTTTGATAATTTCCCCCCTCTTTTTTTTTCGTGAAAAATGTCAGGGTTTCAATTCGGCTCCCCCATCTTTTTCTATGTGTGGTGGTGGGTGGCTGTTTTTCATTGCAGACTGCTGTGTGTGTGTGTGTGTGTGTGTGTGTGTGTGTGTGTGTGTGTGTGTGTGTGTGTGTGTGTGATGATAAGCCAGCGCTCTGACATCTCTCCGGTTATCGTTTTCCGCAGCTGTTGCCCGAGTCGCTCCACATCTGCCGCCTCACAAGAAGCTTCGCGACATGAAAAGCCCCTTCATTGCCCAGCTGTTGACTACACCTCCCATCAGCCCCTTCTCACACGTGCTGGAACGCAAAGACGAGATGTTGTTGCCCAGAGAGAAAAACAATACGTGGTGACAAAATCGGGTCCATCGGAGATGTCCAGATGTCTTAAGGCCCGTACACACCGGGACGAATATCGGCGCGCGTTATTCGCCAGCGTTTTTCAACACATTTTTTGTGTTCACACCCAAGCGATTTTCGCTGACGATGAGCCGAGTGAACATGCAAATTCATTCCCTGACATTAGATGGCGCCCATTTGCTCTGCAATACCACTCCATAGTATTCTCTTTTATTAAAGGGATAGTTCACTTTGAAATACATTTTTGGTATGTTTTAGCTTACCTCAAGGGCGTCCAAGATGTAGGTGTCTTTGTGTCCACAGTATTTTCAATTTTGATATTTTTAGGTCAAACCGTTCTTGTCTGTCAGTCATATAATGCAGGTCTATGGTCACCAGCTCAAAGAGCAGCACAGAGAAGTCCAAATTAAACATGATTTAATGACTCGTAAATGTAAGTACACATTGATGGCCTAAGACACGAAACGAGCGGTTTGTGTGAGAAAACCAACAGTATTTATATCGTTTTTACCTCTTGTAAACACCGCCACGTCCAAGTGATCTGAGGGCGCCGGCGCTTCGGTCTGGAAGTGATCTCTCGCGCGTGTACGTCACTCATTGTTTACACAGAACAAAGATTGTAGGTAAGACGGCTAATTAAAAGGGTACTAATTTGCGCTTATTCGGGATATTTAAACCGTCGTAAAAGAAGAAAATTCCAAAAAAAAACAAAAAAAAAACAATTGTATGAGTGACGTACACGCGCGAGGTTTCATTTCCGGTGCTTTCCGGAAAAGACCGAAGCGCCGGCGCCCTCAGATCACTTGGACGTGGCTGTGTTTACAAGAGGTAAAAACGATATAAATACTGTTCGTCTTCT
This sequence comes from Rhinichthys osculus, assembly GCA_029959095.1. Taxonomy (NCBI): domain Eukaryota; kingdom Metazoa; phylum Chordata; class Actinopteri; order Cypriniformes; family Leuciscidae; genus Rhinichthys; species Rhinichthys osculus. The sequence goes on from JARWKJ010000003.1 coordinate 3,068,146, forward strand.
CACACAAACCGCTCGTTTCGTGTCTTAGGCCATCAATGTGTACTTACATTTACGAGTCATTAAATCATGTTTAATTTGGACTTCTCTGTGCATGCTCTTTGAGGTGGTGACCATAGACCTGCATTATATGACTGACAGACAAGAACGGTTTGACCTAAAAATATCAAAATTGAAAATACTGTGGACACAAAGACACCTACATCTTGGATGCCCTTGAGGTAAGCTAAAACATATCAAAAATTCATTTCAAAGTGAACTATCCCTTTAAGATTTAGATGTAGTCGCTGTCGCGTTTGTCATATAGTTCTTTATGTTCCGACACCAGCGAGACCAGCAGCTCTACATTCATCTTGCCTTGCATCTTCCTCGTCTTATTTCTCCTCGGCAGTGTAGACGCTACTTGGCGTATATCTTCTTCGCCGTTACGTCTCGGCAAGACCGTTTTGTGTTTGAGCGCCCCCAAGTTGTGTTTTACTGTAACTTCAGAAGCTCCAGACACGTGAGCAAAAGCGCCAATCTCATTGGTCGGATAGTTTTGACGCGGTGCGTCAAACTAAAAAAAACGAACCCGAGGCGTTTTTAAAAAATGACGCTTTTACGTGTGGCGTTTTTCGTGTCGGTGTGCACACTCACATTGGCGCCCTTTGTTTAGTCACGAGGCGTTAAACGTCGGCGAATATCACGCGCGAAATTCGTCCCGGTGTGAACAGGCCTTTAGGCGTGCCGAAAGAACACAAGTGTAATAATCTCACAGTAAAACTGGGAGCTGTGAACAATATGATACACCGTTGTTTTGCCAGATGAGGCAATTTTATAACTGTATCATTTATCTCTTTAATTCCCCTTGCTTTTATTTTTTGTGATTATTTGAATTCCTTTTTGTGTAAAGCACTTTGAATTACCATAGTGCATGAAATGTGCTGTATGAATAAACTTGCAACTTATTTTCGCGTATAAATTGCAGGATAAACACAATGCGTGCTATAGAGACGCATTTAGTGTGAGGAAAAGATGCATGAGAGGCGAGAGATGTTAGCCTGGTTAAGCCTCAGTTGTAAGTGAGTTATGGTCTGGCAAAGCGTCATAGACAAATCATTTCCAGAGGGGCGTCACCAACGGACGTCGCGGATAGACCTAAACCCAATCAGAGCGATGAAGGAGATGACGAATGCAGAGCGGCGGAGAAACATCTCCGAGTGTTGTTCTTTGCTCGGTTTTTAACAAAAAGAAAATGTTCAAATCGCTTAAAACAGACGCGATAGCTGATTGGAACGAGTGATGTTCGACGGCGGCATCCATCTTTGTAACGTAGGCTAAAATCTGCTTCAAAATCCCAGCGCTGTCGTCATTGTGTAAAGCCGCCCCAACGCTTCTGATTGGTGCCGTGATTTCGGCGGATTGGAAATGGGCTTGAATGAGCTCTTTGCCAGACTAACTTTCAGAGCAAATCTAAATTTGCCGGAAGTTGTCTGGGTTTTCCCAGGCTAGAGAGATGGTGTATTTTCCCCGGGTTTAATAAAATGTCCGCATACATGAGGACTGAGTGAGAAAAAGCATACAAATAAACATTCAACTCTGCTTACAAATAGAAAGGGAAATAAAAGAAAGTGTACAAAAGCCGGTAGAGCGGTTATCTCTTCTATTACTGACACACTCTCTACGCACATGCGCAGTTCTCATCGTACCTCGGATTACCGTAAACGCACTGTTATGTTAAGTGACCGTTACAGTGCACACTATCGTGTCACAATATATCGCAATACAAAAATGCAACTATGTATCGTGGATAGTTCACCCAAAACAAAAATTACTGTGTGAGAAAGTTTAGTGTTAAGGCCCTTGCACACTGCCTCCGAAATATTAGTCCGTCATAAAAAAATCGGATCGGGTTCGATTTTCTGCGTTTTTCGCATCCGTAGCAAGCAGTTTGAATGGTGTTTGACAATTCGCCTTTGGCTAAGCCCCGCCCCCCTTAGTTACTGTTGCTACGTCCGACAAACAAACTTCCTCTGGGCTCTGGTCTCAACATGGCTTATGCTGTGACAGCTCTTCCTGCTGAAATTTGATCAAACTTTTATAAAGCAGCAAATAAAGTGTCCGATAGAAGTAGTCAAAAGGGGCTGCAATATAAGTTCGAAGGCTATATTCACGACATACAGGTGAAACGCAAGGAACAACAAGGCATCCAAATAGAGGCAAAAGCACACCGGTCACAGTCAAAAAATGACCCACCGCATATCCTACTAATGGAGACGGAGGCTGGGACTAACAATATCAAGGAGCAACACTGTTCATGCAAAGCTGGAGGTCTCTATTCACTTCTATAATTGTTATTACGAACAACGTTTAACCATATTTTTGATAAAACTACGACGGTAATAGCCTGCCGACACCAAAAATAAGAGACGTCTGTGTTAATTTAAGTCAATGGAGCGTTGTGAAAAAGTGTCGGACCTCTGTGGGAGCTCGTTCTTGGCTGCGCTGTGATTGGTCAATCTATATTCTAGGGTGTGGCTTAGGCGAATTAAAGGCCCTTCGTGATTCGGTGGCTCTGAATTGTCAAAACACCATGCAAACTGCTTGCTACGGATGCGAAAAACGCAGAAAATCGAACCCGATTTGATTTTTTTTATGACGGACGAAAGTTTCGGAGGGAGTGTGCAAGCGTGATTGACATAACGTGAGGTCGGGCCTTCAGTATACATTAAACAATATTGAATATAATGTATAATAATGCAATGGGCGAATATTTGTGGGTCCTGATAATGCCAAATGTTTGATGTTACCAGTAAAAAGTGGCCGACATTATTTAAAATATGTATTTCAGCTTCAGAATCATGAATATTGTTATTCTGGTGTCTCTATTGTCCTGTGCTTTGGGTTTCAGCACCAAGTCCAAGAAAATTCATTTACACACACAATATACCAAATTTAGCAGTACATTTTTTGTTAACCTTTTATCATATGTCTGAGTATCGCAATAATATCGTATCGTGATATGTATCGAATCGTGACTTGAGGGTATCGATACACCCCTAGTGCACACACACACCTCGATAGGTTGCAGTGCATGCGCCGAAGCGCTGGCCTTAGGGACGTTTAACTCGCTGCCTCAGCCATTTTATCACTGAATTACAGGGGATGTTTATGACTAAGCCTAATTATCCCGGGCTTATCAGAGAAACGTGTGCAGAGCTCATTATCGCCAAGAGCCGAGCACCGCAGGTAATGTGCAACGCTGTATATTAGCCTACCTTTCAACGCAAGCTAAAAACATTTTCGCCCTAAAGCCATAAAGTGCAACTTAAAAGTGGTACTTTGGCTTAAAAATCTTGTATTGGTCTCAAGTGGCTTCAGAGTTCTCAGATATTGTGATCCCGGTTACATGATTTGCTGTGCATGTGCTTTAATCCGGTGCAAAGAAGTCAAAAAGGGTATAAGGTAAAAAAAAAAACATGGCCTTTTCCTGGAGATACAGTTTCTGTCCGCCTTGCTGAAAACAGGCCGGATATGAGGTCACGGGATCTGGACCTCGGGATTTTTCCAAGGTGTATATTATAAAGGTTGTGAAATAATTGGCTAATTTGGTATACTTTAGTGCTGAGAGATATTGCACAGCACCAAGATCTTCTCATCTGAGCTGTCATTGGTCTGTCAACGCTCGTCAATGACCAATCAAATCAAAGTAGGCGGGGCTTTATTCACAGAAGCTGCTGAGCATTTATTCCAGTTAACTTGAAATGCACATAAAAGTTTGGGTTCAAAAAGTTGTTAATACTTTTATTCAACAAGGATGCATTAAAGGTGCCCTAGAATGTTTTTTTTTTTTATATATATATATATAATGTTTCCTGTGTTACCCTTATAATGTTAGTATGTTTTTTAGATCAAAAATAATCATAATTTAGAAATAAATGGCATTTTTCCTAGCCTACTTTTAGCCTCTGATTTGAACACTCTGTTTGAAGGGGCGTGTCTGCTGTGGGATTCAGTGTAACCGCGGCCACTGCTGTGATTGGCTGTGGGATTCAGTGTAACCGCGGCCACTGCTGTGATTGGCTGTGGGATTCAGTGTAACCGCGGCCACTGCTGTGATTGGCTGACATGCTTGCATATGAAATAGCTACGCATTACATGTGAAACTCTCTCCCGAATACTTTTACTACTGCTATTATACGTTTTTACTATTACAGCTATCGAGGTTAACTAATCGTGAGATGTTTTTAAAGTATTTAGATCTATTCCCATCACATAAAATGTTGCCGTGATGAGCATTGAGCAGATGACAGTGTGTTGATCGCGAGAATGAAGATCTTATCATTGCAAAGCAGTTTCTGCACTCTCTCTAAAGCTTTCCCCAATGCAAACACGATGATGTAAATACAGTAAGAGCTTCGTTGTGCAGTAACGTGCGTCATTGATTTCATAACGAGTTTGGCAAGTGTCCAGATAAACTCGCGCTGTGTGGAAAGATTGTTCTTTGATCGCTTTCTGTATATAATTTGTTCACAATTTAAATACGATTATTTTCATCCTACTAAAAGAAACGATGTGAAGCTGATATTTTAGTCACTGGCTTGACTTACTGATGCATAAACAGTATTGAACGATTTTGAGAGAAAGATTACCTGTCTGAACTTGAACAATTACACATCAGAAAGTGTTGCTTGGTAGCTCGATCCGAGGCCAGCTCTGTATTGGCCCAAGTTGAGGAAACAGTCGTCGGTGAAATGTTTGAAAATTTCCAGAGAAAATAAACAATACTTTTGTGTTCATGTGTACATCCACACTGAGCAACTGCCATGCTTCGGCTGCGCATTGAGGGCTGGCATTATGCAAATATTTGGAGGCGTACATATTAATGATCCCGACTATTGCGTCACAGTCGGTATTGTGTGGAGAACCGACCGTTTTTCAGGGGTGTTTTTCATAAACGTGAATTAAATGAGAACGCGAAAACAGTCAGTTTGAGATTCACTCTATGTCATGTCCATGCACTGAACTCTTGTTATTTGACTACCAAGGTAAATTCAATTTTGAATTATAGGTCACCTTTAAATTGATCAAAAGTGACATTCATTTACCAGAATATGTTTTGGATGTTGTTCTCCATCACAGCGTCCCACCAGACGTCTCTACTTATTTCTTCAGAAGACATTGACTAGGATTACATGCATAATGAGATTTATGCAATATTGCCTCATGTAAACACAATACTTTGATCAAATTAATGTGATTAAAACATTTAGTCAATCAAGCACAGATTCATTAACAAAGGGAATTTTTGGGAATAAATAAAATAAATCAATACTTTTATTCAGCAAGGACGCATTAAATTGATCGAAAGTTACAAGAGATTTATAATGTTACAAAATATTCTATTTCAAATAAATCAAATAGAACTTTTTATTCAAAGGATCCTGAAAAAAAAATATAACATTGATAATAATAAGAAATGTTGAGCATCAAATCATCATATTATAATGATTTCTGAAGGATCCTGTGATACTGAAGACTGGAGTAATGATGCTGAAAATGGTCATAATATTGATAAAATACTGTTCTTTTTTGGTATTTTTAATCAAATAAATGCAGTCTTGGTGAGCAGAAGAGACTTCTTTTATAAACATTAAAAATCAATCCCAAACTTTTGAAATGCATGTATTTAGATCAGAAAAAGGAGCTTCGGAACCCAACTAACACAATTTTAGTGATTTTAAAACCTTAATGGTCACCAGAATGTGTTTTTAGATGTTGTTCTCCATCACAGCATCCCACCAGACGTCTCCACTAGAGTAACGTTGCATCACACATCAGACTCTACAACACATGCATGTTTCTGTCTCTCACCTGTTGACTGTCTGTTGGACAACCGATGAAGCATGACCGTTTGAACGGTGGAAGATGCTCTCCTGATCCCAGATCTGTGAAGTCTCCTTGCATGGATCTCTCCAGCCATCTCATCCCAATGCATCGAATCCACAAATCAACTCCAAAGACCCAGCTATAGTTGTGGGAAGAGCAAAGGCGTCCTGTTCAGTAACACACGCAAACGTCTTCAAGAACGCGACCCAACGAGAAGACCAGACGCTAGACTCGAGTCCTCATGAAACTGGAAAAGTTTTCCTCCTTTTTAAATGCTGACCACAAACACTTTCCTTTCGTCTCTCTAGTTTAGGAAGCAATATCGGTGTCGTTCTCCACAATTTAGTTATTCTCTGTCACAGCAGGAGACGTGTAGCGAGCGCATGTTCCTCTCTCTCTCTCTCTCTCTCTCTCTCTCTCTCTCTCTCTCTCTCTCTCTCTCTCTCTCTCTCTCTCTCTCTCTCTCTCTATCACCGCTCAAAGGAAAGGGTGTGTGTGCGTGTGTGTGTGTGTGTGTGTGTGTGTGTGTGTGTGTGTTGGAGAGGTCAGACTGCCTGTGGGCTGAGACTGTACTCTAATTGGTCAATGTGTGTGTGTGTGTGTGTGTGTGTGCATATTAAACTAACTAGAACTGAGTTAAAATCTCCCATTGATGACAACCAGGAACAAGGACAATTGTATTGATATTTCATAAAGAGAGTTAGGATAAGTCTGTGATAATACAGTATTTTGGGAGTTGAATAGCTTTATACAGTCAGATCAAAAATTATTCAGACACCAGATATAAATTTTTATATTTTTTTTACTAGTGTGTGCAGGACACTATAGTTCATTTATGTAAGGTAAACTGTGACATATTATACCCAAAAAATTCTTCATACAGTGACTACCAGTAAAATTTATAATAATTTGTTTGGGACCAAATATTATTCTGACACGTTGACCTGAGCATGTTTTGCTGAAGTGTTTTTTTTTTTTTTTTTTTTAATTGCTAATGTGACCTTTTTACACCACAGACTGAACAAAATTAAGCATTGCTTGGTAATTGGTTGAGCTGAATTGGTGTTATACACTGAACAAAATTATAAACGCAACACTTTTGTTTTTGCCCCCATTTTTCATGAGCTGAACTCAAAGATCTAGGACTTTTTCTATGTACACAAAAGGCCTATTTCTCTCAAACATTGTTCACAAATCTGTCTAAATCTGTGTTAGTGAGCCGAGATAATCCATCCACCTCACAGGTGTGGCGTATCAAGATGCCGATGAGACAGCAGGATTATTGCACAGGTGTGCCTTAGGCTGTCCACAATAAAAGGCCACTCTAAAATGTGCAGTTTTACTGTATTGGGGGGTCTGGGGGTGTTGGTCCACTCCTCTTCAATGGCTGTGCAAAGTTGATATTGGCAGGACCTGGAACACACTGTCGTATACGCCGATCCAGGACATCCCAAACACATTCATTCATGCTGACTAGGGTTGGGTATCAGTTGTGTTTTATCCGATACCAGTACCTACTCTGTATTTTTTAAACGGTGCCGGTGCTTAAACGTTTCTTGAAACGGTACTTAAGAAAACGAAACCGCACACACTTTATCAAAAAATAATACCCTTTTATTTACAGGGCCAAACTGGACACAATATTAACTTAAATCTTTAAACAATATAAATACAAGTAACATGTGTTAATAATAAAACCAATATAAAATACAAATTTTTACATTACATTTTACACATTTACATAATATCAAATAAAACAATATTGTATCAAACAATGTAATAATACTGGAGATTAATAGAGATTACTAGCAAAGCTGCCAACTCTCACGCATTGACCGTGAGACTCGCGCAATTGACCCTTTTCACACGCTCTCACGCCACACATCCATTTTCTCACGCAGAGAAAAATCGCGGACAAAGAGGACACCGACAGACAAGACAGAGAAGGTTACTTTTGATATGGAACAAATCCACAGCTGTCAGATTCTGTCAATATTTTTACGAGATTCACACACTAAATAACGTTTTGGCTCTTTGAAATGTGACAGATCGCTGTAGCGCGTCAGTTCAAACGGCACGTGATACAGCAGCCTACAAATCCACTGCTTCTTAGCTACGCAGCGTTGAGTGAACCTATGAAAGAGAACATCTCTGGTTACTGGTGTAACCTATGTTCTCTCAATAGGGAACGAGACGCTGCCAAGCTCCTCGCGCTGCCGACCAGCTTCCTTATTCGTCAGAGAAATCTGAGGAGCAGATGGCGCGCGCGCGCGCCAACATAATATGACAACGTAAGTGCGTCGAGGCGGCGCCCGCGCCATTAGCCAATGGATTGGCTTGATTATATATGGGATTCAGACTATCGGCACACCCAGAGGGCGTTCTGACGCGTAATTTTACACGTGTAATGCAGCCAAACCTTGCGAGCAAGAGCGCGCATGCGAGACAGAAGAGACTGTGTGTGTGTGTGTGTGTGCCTAATTAAGTCAGGCACCGAAATCAGGCACCGAAATTGTCGTTCTTATTCGGTCTGGTTACTACCGTTTACGTCGGAACCGGTTCCCTATTGGCACCGAGTTTCGGTACCCAACCCTAATGCTGACTGCAGGAATGTCCACCAGAGCTGTTGCCCGTGAATTGAATGTTCATTTCTCTACCATAAGCCGTCTCCAAAGGCGTTTCAGAGCAGCAGGATCCACATCCAGCATCTTCTCCTCCAAGATCGTCTGAGACCAGTCACCCGGACAGATGCTGCAACAATCGGGTTGCATAACCAAAGAACTTCTGCACAAACTGTCAGAAACCGTCTCAGGGAAGCTGATCTGCATGCTCGTCGTCCTCATCGGGGTCTCGATCTGACTGCAGTTCGTCCTCGTAATCGACTCGAGTTTGCAAATGCTCACATTCGAATGCGTCTGGCACTTTGGAGAGGTGTTCTCTTCACGGATGAATCCCGGTTTTTACTGTACAGGGTGTGGGTGAGTGGTTTGCTGATGTCAACGCTGTGGATCGAGTGGCCCATGGTGGCGGTTGGGTTATGGTATGGGCAGGCGTATGTTATGGACAACGAACACAGGTGCGTTTTATTGATGGCGTTTTGAATGCACAGAGATACCGTGACGAGATCCTGAGGCCCATTGTTGTGCCATTCATCCACGACCATCACCTCATGTTCCAGGATGATAACGCACGGCCCCATGTTGGAGGATCTGTACACAATTCCTGGAAGCTGAAAACATCCCAGTTCTTGCATGGCCAGCACACTCACCGGACATGTCACCCATTGAGCATGTTTGGGATGCTCTGGGTCGGCGTATACGACAGCGTTTTCCAGGTCCTGCCAATATCCAGCCATTGAAGAGGAGTGGACCAACACCCCCAGACCCCCCAATACAGTAAAACTGCACATTTCAGGGTGGCCTTTTATTGTGGACAGCCTAAGGCACACCTGTGCAATAATCCTGCTGTCTAATCAGCATCTTGATATGCCACACCTGTGAGGTGGATGGATTATCTCTGCTCACTAAAGCCTAGTTCACACTACATGATTTTAAGACTGATTTGCAAATCGTTGAGCTCGCCGACAGGGTGAGGTCAGGGTGTTATCGCGTGCAAATTGCGGGGGATTAGCGGGCGATGAACAACGCATCAAAGACGCTCGCAGACGTCCCAGAAAAATATCTAGCATGCTAGATATCCAGATCTGTCGCACGACTCAACCTCACGTGATGTCATGAGCTACAGCCAATCAGAGCAAGGCATGGGTTGAGGTCAGTATTCTTCGCTGGGTATTGGCGCGCGATAATGTGAGAAATGTTGAAGGTGTCTGAATAAATGTTTGTTTGACTGTGTGTGTGTATATATATATATATATATATATATATATATAAAGTCCTCAGCTCATGTTCCCCAGGCGAAAGTAAACAGTGAAAGCTCACACACAGGTTTCCTCTGGCAGGAACCAGATGTGTGTGTGGGCAGATCCTTCTTCCCGTTCCTACCGATGCCCGTTCTTCTGATAAGTTCAGACGGGTTCAAGGGCGAGAATCTCTGTGAAACTCCCATCTGAAGGCATGAAAATCTAGCTTTAATGTTAATGTCTATATGGTGTTTTTAACATGCTTTAAGACACACCATGTGTAAGTTCATAAGTCGACAGCATTGCTGAGTATTTTCTACTTAAAACTGCAGTGAACCAAAGACAGTCTCAAAAACACGGTTTGAAATCGCTGGTGTTTCTGACGTCACAAACGACCTTGTAACCAATCAGATCAACGTGTGATCGTCAACCAGTGGATCTCTGAGCTGAGTGAGTGAGTGGAGGCGGGGCTCATTTGCATATTCATAGAACCGCACATACTAAATGAGGCAAGGGTGTAGAAAAATAATTATTTTTCAAGGAAAAAACTCTTAAAAATGTTATTTTGTTGATCAAAGATGAGTTTTAAGGGATACAATTATTGACTTTAAAATCTGAAGGCATTGCAGCATTTCTTGCAGTTGGCATGAGGATAGCAGATGAACCCAAGCACAGACGGTGTGCAATCACACAATGTTTATTGATAACAGAAAACAGGGGAAAACAAAACCCACGAGGGGGCAAAACAAAGACAAGACTAAACTACTAGACTATAAACAGACACAAGATCCAAACCTATACAAGACTATTTACTAAGACAGGGTCACAGCCGGTATCTCACAATGAACTGGCACAGGACAGCAAACACAAGGGGATAAAATAGGGAGAAACTAATAATGACAACAGGTTATACTGATTAGGTAATAAGGACAAAACGAGGATAACAAGGAGGCAAAAAAAAAAAAAAAAAATGGGTCTGTCATGATCCTGCCCCAAGACTTAAAGACAGACAAGGACTAGATGGCAGATTCATGACATCAGTTTAAAAACTTTTTACATTTTGTAAGTGGTTTCCAGCAGGTTTTTTCTAAAGCCTGCGTGACACACCAAGTCGATGTGAAAGAACTATCTGTCTGTATAAGCAGAATCATATATTCATCACTCCGCTTGATCTCTACTCGCGTACGGCCGTTACCGGAAGCCAGTGATTATAGTTTATAAAGTTACGAATATGGATATTTGTCTTACACAAAAACGCATGGCTTCGCTTCAGAAGCCCTTTATTAACCCCTGGAGTCTAAGTATGGATTATTTTTTTTGACGATGATGTGCTTTTTTGGGCTTCAAAATCTTGTCCTCCATTCACTCCCATTATAAAGCTGTGAAGAGCCACGATATTTTTTAAAGGTTCTCTAAGCGATCCTGGGTGACGTCACCTCTTGTTGATGTTCGAACTATTGTCAAACAAAACGGAGGCTAGCTAGACCCTCCCTCCTCCTCATCCGCACACTAACCCCCCAAACCACACCCCCAAACCCTTCTTGTCGGTCATTGGCTGGAACAGTTTGTTATGTTTCGGGGAGCGGGTCGCTGCAGTTTGTTTTTGTTGCTGTTTGTGGAGCCTGGGCTGTCTACAGAGATCGCGTTTCTTTACAGTGTGTTCAGAGGACAGGCAGCCAGCGGTTAGTGAGGAGATGTTTGCTGTATGTGACAAAAAATGTTTTGGCCTAAAAAACGCGTGACATCGCTTAGAGCACCTTTAATATACAGTGGTGTGAATAAGTTATTACCCCCATGCTAAAGTTGCCTAAAAAGAGGAATAAAAAATCATCTTTTGGAAATTGATCTTAATGCCTTAATTAGAAAAATGAGGAAAAATCCAACCTTTAAGGACACCAATTTTCTTTGTGTATGAATAATGTATCATAAATAAATAAATGTTCTTCCTTAAAATACAGGGTGCATAAGTCAGGCCCCCCCTATGTTAAATTCCCATAGAGTCAGGCAGATTTTTATTTTTAAAGGCCAGTTATTTCATGGATCCAGGGTAATATGCATCCTGATAAAGTTCCCTTGGCCTTTGGAATTAAAATAGACCCACATCATCACATTCCCTTCACCATACCTAGAGATTGGCATGGGGTACTTTCCATAAGATCATCTTTCAATGCAAATCAAACCAGCTATTAGGCTAACTGAAATAACACCATGCCAATCTCTAGGTATGGTGAAGGGAATGTGATGATGTGGGATATTTTAATTCTTTAAAATAACTTTAGCATGGGGGTAATAATATTTTAATTCTTTTAAATAACTTTAGCATGGGGGTAATAACTTATTCACACCACTGTAACTCTGATTGTGTTCGGCTGAAAGAAGAAAATCTATTATATACAGCTAGGATGGCTTGAGGGTGTAAATTATGGGATCCTTTTCATTTTTAGGTGAAATATCCCTTTAACACATGTTCTTATAAAGGCCTGAGGAGTAGCAGCCCTGAGGCCGATGCAGTAATGCTGGTACTGAGGAATTAGCTTGTGTACAGCTGTGACCCACTGGCCTCCACACACACACACACACACACACACACACACACACTGAGGACAGAAGTGAAAGGGGATGTGCACACAGATGCACCGGCTGTCACTGCCAAACTCACACAGATGGTGGCCAGCAGAGTGGATATGAGAGTAGTGTGTGTGTGTGTGTGTGTGTGTGTGTGTGTGTGTGGGAGTTCGGCCATGTGTTACAGGTGGAAGTTTTGTAACAGAGGCCTAACTATATCATATTTTCTAGTCCCCCATAACCACAAAATATTTTAGGGACTTTCCTCGTGTGTGCGTAAAACTGTTATGCTCTGTTTTGTATATCAACAGCTAAATCTGGTTTTTGAGGAATAAAAATACACTCACCAATTGCCCTGTATGAAAAAAAAAATATCAAAACTAAGTGAGATTTTGCATAAAACAAGCAAAATTATCTGCCAATGGGGTAAGAAAGCTAATCTGAAAACAAGATGTAAGAATTTTTTGATATTTGGACTGGAAACAAGACATAAAAAGCATTTTTTGCACAACTCACCTGCAAATTATTTTCATCACACAAACATCTTCCGGCAATAATAGCGCGTAAACATGTCCAGGTGTGTTTATAAGTGTGTATCTCTCAGTCCACCAATGTTGTCAGATATTAAATGTGTTTTTGGAGAAAGGCAGATAATAATTTCTCTACTTACTCAGTGTTTTTGTCTTGTTTCCAGTTCAAGTATCTAAAAATTCTTAAATTAAGAAGCATTTACTATAAGTAAAATTACATATATATTGTTTTCTGGGAAAAAAAGTTAATTTAATGAAGTGAGTTTTTGCTTAAAACAAGCTAAATTATCTGCCAATGCATGGGGTAAGAAAACAAATCTCAATTCAAATGGAAAATAAGATTATTTTTCTTACTCCATTGGCATAATATTGTACGTTTTACTCAATAATTAGATAATAACTCAATAATTTAGATCCCCCTCTCCCCTCATGGCATTTTACTCATCTAGTAAATGCCTCTTGATTGAAGAATCTTTACATATTTGGACTGGAAACAAGACAAAAATACTAAAGCATATTTTGCAGTGAAAGTCAGAGATATCAAGTCCAGCAATAATAGCGCGTAAACATGGTTTATAAGTGTGTGTATCTCTCAGTCCACCAATGTTGTCAGGTATTAAATGTGTTTTTGGAGAAAGGCAGATAATGATTTCTCTACTTACTCAGTATTTTTGTCTTGTTTCCACTTCAAATATCTAAAAATTCTTAAATCAAGAAGCATTTACTAGATCAATAAAATGACATAAGAAATTATATATTGTTTTCTGGGAAAAAAAAGTTAATTTAATTAAGTGAGTTTTTGCTTAAAACAAGCAAAATTATCTGCCAATGCACTGGGCAAGAAAAAAAATCTCAATGCAAATGGAAAATAAGATTATTTTTCTTAATCCATTGGCACAATATTGTACGTTTTACTCAATAATTAGATAATAACTCAATAATTTAGATCCCCCTCTCCCCTCATGGCATTTTACTCATCTAGTAAATGCTTCTTGATTGAAGAATCTTTACATATTTGGACTGGAAACCAATACTAAGTAAGAAAAGCATATTTTGCAGTGAAAGTCAGAGATATCAAGTCCAGCAATAATAGTGCGTAAACATGGTTTATAAGTGTGTGTATCTCTCAGTCCACCGATGTTGTCAGGTATTAAATGTGTTTTTGGAGAAAGGCAGATAATGATTCCTCTATAATAATCCGGAGGCCGTTGTTCCTCTTCCTCGGTGTGATGGTGGATGTGGCGTGACCCAGACCGGCTTTGCTCTGGTGATAAGGTCAGGATAGAGAGGAACGTTACGCAAGCGCTAGCATGGCCTTATCCTTCCAGACCAGACCAGCCGTGTCAGAGAGATCCTTCTATCAGCGGCACGCAGGCTCTCCTCGGCACACAGATGCAGCGAGAGCTTCATTAGGGTTTTAACCAAGCGGCCGAGCTCAATGACAAAATAACACCGCTTTCCATAAGCACACGTGTTGAGCTAGCGGGGAAGCTAGTCGAGGTGAATCCAGCTGTCCTGTTTAGAGCTGGAAGATGCGATCGAGCAGGCCTTGTCCACACTAATACACTCTCCTTTGAAAACGCATCATTTCTCGCCGTTTTGGTTCCTTCTGTTCACACTGAGACTTGAATTTAGCTTTTTGAAAACGCCGTGTTCGCTGTGTAGTGTGAACTGGGAAAACTGAGGTATTTAAAAACGATGGCGTTAGTTTAGTCACGTGACGCATTTTGTCATGTTTATAGCGTTATTGTGCCTGTTATGTGCGATTCACTTTCACACTGTTGCTAAAATATGTTACTTCACACACTCTTCATATCACAGTCCTGCAAAGATGACTGAACTCACTCACATCTGCTGTCCTGCGGCGAAACATGAGCAGTTTTAGACCAAACATATAATAGTGAGTGAGTGCGACCTGACGATCAGTGAATGCTGAGATATGTTGCTGAATAAAATGATCCTGTCAGAAGAATTGCGCATAACTTTATGATGTATTTCTCCTTCTGTATCATCTCAGTGAGCTTCTGTGAGGTTTTACACATGAGCAGTATTACACGGAAACGATCTAAAGAGAAAACGCAAAAGTGGCGTTGCGTTATCACTTTTTATTCTGCGTTTAGACGAGCGTTATGGTTGGGAAATCCGCGTGCATTTGGTGACGCAAAAGTGTGTGAAATTCGATGTAGTGTGCACTCCAGGCGGCTAGGTGGCAATGTGAAGCACTGCCACACAACAACACCAATATCTTAGAATATTTTGTACAACTGCTGAAAAGACTCTTGTATGTTTTTCAGAGCTGCTAGGGCAACTTGAAGGTCCGACGTATGGAAATAATCGGACATGTTGGTTGTTATTTTCCTGTACTGGCGCATGCCTGTGACGTAAACGCGTACGCGACGAGAGCCACCGTGAGCAGATTTGCGTTTTTACCGTTTAGACGGTGGAGCGTTTTTAAGATTTCCACTCTGGAGGGTGGTTTCACTTTTTTGCGTTTTTAAAGGGATACTCCACTTTTTTTGGAAATAGGCTCATTTTACAACTCCCCCAGAGTTAAACTGTTGAGTTTTACCGTTATTGAATCCATTCAGCCGATCTCCGGTTCTGGCGGAACCACTTTTAGCATAGCTTAGCATACATCGTTGGAGTGGACAAGACCATTAGCAGTTCTCAAACAAAAATCACCAAAGAGTTTCGATATTTTTCCTATTTAAAACTTGACTCTTCTGTAGTTACATCGTGCACTAAGACCGACGGGAAATGTAAAGTTGCGATTTTCCAGGCTGATATGGCTAGGAACTATACTCTCATTCCTGCGTAATAATCAAGAAACTTCACTGCCGTACCATGAGAGCAGCAGGCGTAATGATATGACGCAGCGCCTGAAAATAGTTCCGTTGTGTTGACGGAAGGTGGGCTATTTTCAGGCGCTGTGTCATATCATTACGCCTGCTGCTCTCATGGTACGGCAGTGAAGTTTCTTGATTATTACGCAGGAATGAGAGTATAGTTCCTAGCCATTTCAGCCTAGAAAATCGCAACTTTACATTTTCTGTCGGTCTTAGTGCACGATGTAACTACAGAAGAGTCAAGTTTTAAATAGGAAAAATATCGAAACTCTTTGGTCATTTTTTTTTTTAGAAATGCTAATGGTCTTGTCCACTTCAATGATGTATGCTAAGCTATGCTAAAAGTGGTACCGCCAGAACCGGAGATCGGCTGAATGGATTCAAACACGGTAAAACTCAACAGTTTAACTCTGGGGGAGTTGTAAAATGAGCCTATTTCCAAAAAAAGTGGAGTATCCCTTTAAGTCCCCAAAACGCCGTTGCCGTGTAAACGAAAGGCACATCCGATAAAATATTTTTACGTTTTCACCCGGAATCGTTCTCGTGTAAACGGGGCCTTAGGTGAATTTAGCGTTTTCAGGCGTTTTCCGAAAGTTTCTCATCCACACTGAAACGCCTGAAAACGCTGGACGGAGAGCGTTTTTAAACGAAAACGCCGTTTTCTTTGTTTTTTTAAATATTTTATTTTTAAAAATGTACATAATGTACAAATTTAAGAATACAAGGAAAACCAGACAATACAACCAAAACAAAACAAGCGGGGTTGGACTAACATAAACAAGACCTAATCATAGATGAATTATTACAGTGAGAACAATAATTATACACTATTCAGACTTGAGGAAACCCACGAAGGGCTGCCATACAGTTTGAAATTGGGATGAGATTTGGACTCCAAAGAAAGTATCCTCTCTAGTTGTATAACATGAAAAAATTCACATAACCAAGCTTTGAACGAGGGAGAGTCTGAAGATTTCCATTTGTTTTTTTCGCAAGAGTCATACCCATCAATAGAGGTCGTTGCTGAGATCTTGGAAGAGTATTCAATGTCTCAGAGGATCCGAGAATTGCAAGACCATGGTCTGGCTTAACCTCCTTTTGAAAAACTTTTGAAAACAAAACAAAAAAAAAATATAGCAGTACAAAAGTTAAACAGTTTGTGACAAAACCAAAACATGTGTGACAAAGAACCCTCCTCTCTTTTACATCTGTCGCAAACTGGAGAAATATAATTGTATATTTTACTCAATTTCGTTTTGGAATAATAAAATGTACCACTTTAAACTGAATCAACCTGTGTCTCACATTTATTGAGCAATCTTGGATCTTATTGAGACAGGTTTCATCGGACACTTCTTCATCAAAATCCCTAGTCTTTTATATGATTGGTGTTCACAGGCTTTTATATGATTGGTGTTCACAGGCAGTTGAAAACGCTGTTTTCAAATGTATCTGGATTAATATAGACGTAGACTCAGTCACTATGTTACAAAACATTTTGATCCCCGACAGTCTGGAACTGGATCGGCTGTCCTGAGATACGCTTCACAGATTGTCTAACACATATTCCACGCAAAAATGGCGGGAGCTTTCTCGAAACAGCAAGCTGCAATCTGATTGGCTGGCTTCACCCAAATTCCTGTCAACTCAGGTTTTTTATCAGTCCATTGAGAAACAAAGTCTGACAAAGTTTCGAGGCTGGAAACAAATGTCGATTGTCTCTCACGCCACACATCATGTTCTCACGGAGGGAAAAATACATTGCGGTGAAAAAAGATATACTTTTGGTATGAAACAAAGTCTCAGCTTTCAAATTTGGAAATTTTTTAAGTAATTCAAATAATGCTGTTTTGTGGATCTGTGCACCGATCATCTCTTTACTACTAGTTATAGCACAAAATAAACATAAATGGACATCAAGTATTTTGTTTCAACCAGGGAAAGACGTAAATACACACTGTTTTTCAAGTTTTCAAGTCCACCATGTTAACTTTTTTTTTAATTTTGGGCAGCATTTGCATATTCATAGATCCGTGTATACTAAATGAGGCAAGGGTGTCGAGTTACGTTCAAGCTATTTTAATGCATGAAGAATATTTTTTTTTAAAGAAAAATTATTTAAATATGTAATTCTGGTGCTGGTAATTGGAGCTGTTAAGTAAAAAAAAAAAAAAAAAAAAAAAAAGGAAAACAAATTACGAAAACTTTCGAAACGGCCATTTTTTACATATATCTATTACGTGTATTTATATAAATCAGGGCTTGCACAACCAAGTTGAGCAAGTACCCGGGTCAAATGCTTATCTTATGTAAATGAGAGTTCAAGTTTTATCACTGAGTTGCATGCAAATGTATTTTTACAGACGTCCCCATGAGAAACAATAACTTTGCCCAATAAGACTTTGGTTTGGGACACTTAGTAGCAAGTAAACAGGATAACCTTGAGCACACGTGTATATAATCTGTGTTTCTCTTTTAGGGTTGCGTCTGATTTCATATTTACAACGTCTAAATATCATGTAAAAAGCAAACTATTGTGTCGATTCCTGTGTAAATGAGAGGTATTACTGAGAATAAGCTGCAGTGTGGACAGAGATAGACGGCAGGACAAGGTCAATGCCATGTTGCCCTGATAAAAGCGTTCCTCTGTGTGTGAGTGGTGTCACAATATAATTATAATCGCAATACAAAAATGCAACAACATGTATCGTGGATAGTTCACCCAAAATAAAAATTACTGTGTGAGAAAAAAATCAGATTTTTAGAGTTTTAGTGTCAGAACTACATTAAACTACTATATATAATGTTGAATATAATGCATAATAATGCGAATATTTGTGTGTCCTGATAATGCCAAATGTCTGATGTTACAGTATAAAGTGGCCGGCATTATTATAAATATATCTATAGATAAATATATATATATATAGTGAAAGAGTGCAGCATATTCATCTAAAATAATTCTGTATTTTCAGCTTCAGAATCATGAATATTGTTATTCTGGTGTCTCTATTGTCCTGTGCTTTGGGTTTCAGCACCAAGTCCAAGAATATTCATTTACACACACAGTGATATACCAAATTTAGCATTTTAATCAACAGTTCATTTTTTGTGAACCTTTTATCATATGTCTGTGAGTATCGCAATAATATCGTATCAGTTCAGTATCGAGATATTAGGGTATCGATACACACCTAGTAAATAGCCATTTGTATGTGCATTAAAGAATACCAACACTCTTGGCCTTGGCAGGCTCTTAACTGGAAAGTAGCTTTTATGAATGACTCCTTAACAACCAGTGAAAAAAAGCAGCTGAAATTTGTCTTTCTCTCTGGTATTTTTGTGTGCACCTGCTTGGCACAGAAAGCCCAGGGAAGCTCGGGATCTTAACCGAACGCTAGAAGTTAAACCGTCCCCATCTGTCAGCACCTCACAGTCTCTCTATCTCTGTCGCTCTCTCTCTTTCTCTCGTGCTTTTTCACCGCCGGCTTGGCGCAAATTCAAGTCTGTCGAAGCACACCTGCTAAATTGAGTGCGTCGCCTGACACACACAAACTCCCAAACAGCCATTCACATGCATAATAACACACTCTTTCCCTCAGTGTTGATGATATTCTTGGATGATGTCCATACGTTATTCTGCGAGTGCGTAGCAAAACATCTATCATCTCATCTGTCGATATTCGGGCAGATGTCGAGATGTGTGCATTCCCTCACACGGTTAACAGGTGCGATTTCTTAAAAAAAGTTGTTTCAACCCAACGTTGGGTCAAATATGGGTCAAATGTGGGACTTTGGGTCAAATACGGACATCATACACGGACATCTAAAAAAAATGTGTTGAATGTAACTCGACACCCTTGCCTCATTTAGTATGAATATGCAAATGAGCCCCGCCTACACTCACTCGCACAGCTTTTAACCCAAACGTTGGGTCAAATGTGGGACTTTGGGTCAAATACGGACAAACCCAAACGTTGGGTTAAAAATGTAATTTGAAAATTTAACCCAACTCGGCTCGGTTTGTCCGTTTTTGACTCAAAGTTGGGTTAAAACAACCCAGTGTACAAATTCCGCAGGTGTCCCCTATAAGAGCGGGTCCATCTGAACCAGGTGCAGGTGAGCCGGCACAAAATGACCATGACAAATTGTGAGAGTTGGGACATTTGGTGCGTGATGTGGGTTCTTTCTGTTCTTCCCGACACTCACGCCATGTTTTCTGGGAGCGTTCACAGGACAGATGGAGACGATGTGTCCCCGCTGAGAGGTTTCCCGCAGCTGTGTGCCATCCGTAGTGTAATGACGGCCCACCAGGAGAGAAAAAGGGACTTACTTTAGTTTGAAATCCTTATCGTGTTGTACTTCATGAGCTCAAAGTTTAGGCACACTTGACTGTATTCATTTTTCTCGTGATCTTAAAATATTTTAATCTTGAAGTTCCCCTGTAGTCAATGAATGTAATCCCTTAAAACTCATCTTTGATCACCAAAATGACATACTCCTTTAAAAAAAAAAAAAATGTTGAATGTAACTCGACACCCTTGCCTCATTTAGTATGCGCGGTTCTATGAATATGCAAATGAGCCCCGCCTCCACTCACTCACTCAGCTCAGAGATCCACTGGTTGACGATCACACGTTGATCTGATTGGTTACAAGGTCATTTCAAACCGTGTTTTTGAGACTGTCTTTGGTTCACTGCAGTTTTAAGGAGGAAATACTCGACTTATGAACTTACACATGGTTTGTCTTAAAGAAACACCACATAGACACATAAACAACATTAAAAGCTGGATTTTCACCACAGGGGGACGTTAAAAAAAAGCCTTATGATGAAATGAAGTTGAAGGTGAAATTGGACTTTTCTGGAAAGTTCCCTGGTAAACGCCTCTGAACTCCCATTGGTCAGTGGTGATGATGTAATAGGTGGGTGTGTCTCTGAGGCTCCGCCTTCTTTGAGGTGTAAATCTTCTCCGGTTCATTTCTTCTGTTCAGTTCGTCGAGGTCAGACGCCAGTAAACACATGAACACACTGGAGAGACGCTTTAGAAACTGAAGCTGTAACTCTGATTGAAAGAGACACTGATGTTTATTACTGTAAAGTTTCAGCTTTAAAGCAATACATTGTGTAAAGTCTGTATAAATCAACGTGAAGTGACTTTAGTAGAGCTGAAACGCAGAGCTGGTTCAAACATCTTCACATCTCTATGATCAGATGCTTTCTGAACGGCTGTAATTTGCTGGTAAGATGTCTGTGTATATATACTTCATTAAAGGACTCTATATAGATTCCATATCAAATAAAGTTAGTTATATTGAAATAGCTTCATAAAACGGTAGTCGCATACATCAGCTGAAATATTAATGCACCAACATTCATTTCTTGAACAAGTTTTTGAGTTTTCAAACGGCACTATAATAATTGCTAGATGTTTAAATATTGCCATACGCACTGGTGCCAATAACTGGTCTTATGATTAATTAATTGTCAGTTCTTTTGAGCTCAGCAGAATTAGGTGCATGAAATGGATGCATCTATTTTTTAATAGTTGCCTCATTAAAAGGTTTTCTGGTCAGTGAGTCTCTTCTGGTTCGATCTCCTTTGCCTAAACTGGTTCCTTCTGGCTCATGGGTGAAATAAAATCAATTACATTCCTCAATTAGCTCGACTTTGCATCCAGTCTCATAACTACAATCAATACCGAAATAGAAAATGAAGGCAATTTATGAAAATTGATTTGTGAGTGGGCTTTCAATAATACATTGTCGAAACATGAGTAGGTGTTTGCTTATAGGATTGAATAAAATAGTTCAAGTTCAACACAGATTAAATGAGGCAATCTTCTAACAAAGAGTACAGGAGCAGAAACTAACCTTTATGTCATTACAAAAATTAATTTATGACTGAATTAATAAATTATTCTTGTCATGCTGCATTGCTAGTGGCAATAAAGTGCTTTAATGACTAGGAACAGATAAAGCTCATGACCAGCGGCACCAGATTTAAAGGCACAACGCATGAACAAAAAAATGCTGGGTTGTTTTAACCCAATTTTGGGTCAAACATAAAAATGTAACCCAACGGTTTGAAACAACCCAGCATTTTTTTAGAGTGTGTAAATGTTTTGAAATGATACCTAAAATACAACATCCTCAAAACCAAAAAGACAAAGTTAACCGACAGAAAATATGATAATTCAGTACTTTATTAATAATAATGTTTCTGCATATTTAGATGCTATTTAATAAGACCAAGTCTCATGAATTATTTTTTGAATTGCTTTAAATATAGTCAACAAATCCTTTATCTGCTGGTGTCAATTTTGGACATTACTTTATATGAAAAAATAGTGTTTTATTTCTATCTTTTCTGATGTTATTATATATGAGTTTTGTTTCATTACTGTCAAATATTTTCTTATCCAAATCTTTAAAGAGGGTCATATGATGCTTTCCTTTAGTGTGTGATGAATCTGATCTAAAATGTTTGTGGTAGTAATATCTGGACTTCAATGTGTCACAATGTGAAATATTAGCATAATGCCTCCCAAAGGCTGTGTGTTTGGATGCGGAAGCAAAATCTCTTTGTTTGGCCTTCTGAAAACAGACTAAATTAGGAATCAATGTTTGATGGATTTATATATTAACAGTACAACACAAAAGTTAAAGCGCTTTATCATTCATTGCATCTGAAAGGTATAGAGAGTTGCAAAATAAAAACATTCTGCTCAAGTCGGGCTTGTAAAGTCGGTTCGGATCGCTCTGCTTGCATCTTCACAATGTGTGTCTGACTCGAACTGAAGCGGTAAAACTGATGACATTATTAACTGTGTGTTTTCAATTGCGTTAGAGTGATTAGAGTAAGAGATGTTACATTTCCGACACACGCTTGAGGTTTTTGGCCAATCACAACGCACTGGGTCAGCTGGCCAATCAGAGCACGGGCTTTTAGGGGCGGGGCTTCGTAAGCCAACTATGGTCGCAAGTTCATCGTTATCCAACGCATTCTCATCCCAAGGCGTCATATACTGACGCTTTTGCCAAAGCGTCTACATCCGACGCACATGGCACCCTTTAGCGTCAATACGCTTCGGTTATGGGTAGGTTTAGGTCTGGGGTAGTGTTAGGGTTAGACCACTAGGAGGCGCCATATATTTGCGTCTCATATTGACGCTAAAGGGTGCCATGTGCGTTGGATATAGACGCGTCAGCAGTTCAACGAGTCTGTGTTTCCCGAAAACATCGTTCCAACGAACATTCGCAAACAGCATCGCAGAGTTGTGTGTTTGTAGCGACACTCTCGACCTGAGGTTAGAAGCAGAGTTTCATGTTTGCATGACATGTGGACTCAATACGTCCTTATCTTGAGGAAAATAATCAAGTTGACATTCAGTAGGCTACAACCTGTGTCTTTTATTTAGGATACATACAAATGTTATTTACGTCTTAGTTTGTCGAGAGATTTAAAGCGGTGTTTATTGAAGAGTGCGCATGTGTGAACGAGCTCTACGTGAGAACGACCCGATGAGTGAATCTGTAAATAAAGCAAAATAACTGATAAAAATTAGAAATTGTCCTCAGATGCATGTCTTAGCAAGACATCTAGCGTTAATTCGATCTCAAACAGACTCATTAACAGTAGTTATTACTCCACCACATGCGTGGTGACATCATAAACCAACGTGGATGAACGACCAATTTGTGACAATATGGTTTCGGGAAACAGTCGTGACTAGCTAGTGGATTTCTTCAACGATGCATCATATGAATAGAATAGAGGAGCTGCAATAATGGACAGTATGTGAAAACACTAAATCTATTCTATTACACCCAATAAACACAATAATAAACTTCTGAAATGGCATTATATGACCTTATCTTCTTTACAAAAGCCATGTTTTGAGAGCGCCATATACAGTCAAACCAAACATTATTCAGGATATAATTTTTTTAGTAGTGTGTGCAGGACACTATAGTTCATTTATGTAAGTGAGGAGAGCAAAATAAAGTAAACTGTGACATATTACACCCAAAAATTCTTCATACAGCGACTACCAGTAAAAGTTATAAACATTTGTAACCAAAAATTCATTAATTTCTAATGCGACCTTTTTACACACAGACTGAACAACATGAAGCATTGCTTGGTAATCGTTTGAGCTAAATTGGTATTATCTAATTATGTAGCTACTTAAATTTAACAGCCTGACAACATAATATTCAACATAATTCCTCTGTGAGACAGTCTAACAGAAGGACGGACAAAACCAGTGAAATATATAAACTGAGTGTCATATTTTATTACCATTTTCTAAACTAGAGCGAATATTCTATGTGAGAAATGCTGAATGCATGTTGGTTAAACTGTATGTGAAAGGCGTAGACATGTCCTCCTGTGTCAGAGCTTGGCCCGCGGGATCAGCGAACGCTGCTCTTCTGGCGGTCTGGTTATCAGGCTTCTTCAGCCAGCGTTGCTAAGCTCAGGCTGTGTTTGTTTCACTTCTCCATGTGCCGTTTGCCCCGAGTCAAGCCTGGTGTGAAGAAGCCTGATAAAAACAACAGCCGACCCGGCCCAGAGCCAGAGGAATCTGAGTACCCTTCACGCTGACAGACAGGGCAGCGCGCTCACACACATGCCATCACTAAGATATGCGCAAAACTTTTGCGATATTTTCTAAATTTCGATAAATTACGGCATTTCCATTAACCGATGTTATGCGACTTAAACGTATTTTTTTCCTCTCGCGATCAGTCATTACAAAAATCATGGCGACGGATGTTATAGGCTAGGTTTATGTGTATCTCAGCCGTTATTAGTAGGCTAATCAAAAATAGCCTACCGTAATGCGGAAGCGTATTGCATTCACTTGAGGAAAAAACATCTACTCTGTTTTTCTTAATTAACGAGTTAATTATCTCAGAATTACTAGATAATTTTTCATGATTTTTTTTTTTTTGCTGTTTTTCTCAATTAACGAGTCAATATCTCAGAATTCTGAGATACATTATTCTTGAAAAACTAATTTTTCACTCTGTTTTTTATGAATTAATGAGTTACTCATAATTTTGAGATAATTAAGTCATTAATTCAGAAAAGCAGAGCAAAAACTTTTTTCCATGAAAAATTCTCGTAATTTTGAGATATTTAACTCGTTAATTCAGAAAAACAGAGTAGATTTTTTTCCTCAAGTGAATGCAATACGCTGACGTGTTATTATCCAAGCATTGACAAGGAAAGACCCTTATACTCGTGAGCGACATATATGAGGTGTTGTCTTGATAAATTCAGTATTCACATAATTCTTTGTCTTTTATGAGTTTAAAGAACTCGGTCTCATCTTCTGTCCAAACACACGTAATAATTGATTTAACGTATAGTCAGGTAATTCATTGCAGTTTTGCAAAATATTCATTTTTTGAATTGCCTGAAAAACCTTGAAAGTTTTTGCAATTGCAAAACAATGCATTTGATGCGCAGTCTTTGCATGTGCTTCATGTGTTTTATAAAGTGATGCATAAAGAATTGCCAATGGAATCTTTTCCTTTTCATTTTGTGTCCTCTCTCCCTGTAACCTCTGCATGGTTCTTTACTCTCTCTCTCTCTCTGTTTGTACAAAGGCCTGCAGAAATCTGTGATCCACGGCCACAGAGAGTGTAAAAGCGGGGTGTGTGTTGCTGGTCCTGGGGCGGTGTGTGTCCTATTCAGTCTCCAGAGAGCCCAGATACACACATGACAAAAGCAAAGCCCTCCTGAGCTCCTCAGACATCCAGAGTCACTGTTCCCCCGAAACATCACACAATCCTGCCTTTAGATTCTGGTGACTCTCATATTCCTGCTCGCGCTGATAGCAATATC
>JARWKJ010000003.1:3098665-3171165 GCA_029959095.1 Rhinichthys osculus
CTCGCAATTCTGACTTTATAGCACGCAATTGCGACTTTATAGCACGCAATTCTGACTTTATAGCTCGCAATTCTGACTTGTTATCTCGCAATTCTGACTTTATAGCACGCAATTGCAACTTTATTTCACGCAATTCTGACTTTATTTCACGCAATTCTGACTTTATATCTCGCAATTCTGACTTTATATCTCGCAATTCTGACTTTATATCTCGCAATTCTGACTTTATATCTCGCAATTCTGACTTTATATCTCGCAATTCTGACTTTATAGCACGCAATTGCGACTTTATAGCACGCAATTCTGACTTTATAGCTCGCAATTCTGACTTGTTATCTCGCAATTCTGACTTTATATCTCGCAATTCTGACTTTATATCTCGCAATTCTGACTTTATAGCACGCAATTGCAACTTTATTTCACGCAATTCTGACTTTATTTCACGCAATTCTGACTTTATATCTCGCAATTCTGACTTTATAGCACGCAATTGCAACTTTATTTCACGCAATTCTGACTTTATTTCACGCAATTCTGACTTTATATCTCGCAATTCTGACTTTATAACACGCAATTGCGACTTTATTTCACGCAAGTCTGACTTTATATCTCGCAATTCTGACTTTATAACACGCAATTGTGACTTTATTTCACGCAATTCTGACTTTATATCTCGCAATTCTGACTTTATAACACGCAATTGCGACTTTATTTCACGCAATTCTGACTTTATAACACGCAATTGCGACTTTATATCACAAAATTCTGACTTTATATCTCGCAATTCTGAGAAATAAAGTCAGAATTGCGAGATGTAAACTCGCAATTGTGAGAAAAAAAGTCAGAATTGTGAGATAAAAAGTCGCAATTAGCTTTTTTATTTTTCATTCTGTGGCGGAAACAAGCTTCCATACTAAATCGCTCTGTCTTGCGGCGACACTTTGTTAGCACTTAGCTTAGCACAGTTCATTCATTAGGATCCAAGCAGAGAAGCGACCAAACAACTCCACGTTTTCCCTATTTAAATACAGTTACACGAGTAGTGTAACTCGACCAAGAATGGTGACACAAAATAAAACGTTGCGCTTTTCTAAGCGTGTAAAATGGATAACTATAATGTATAGCGGAATACCACAGCAAGTGCTTGGGAGCACTTCGACTCGGCGCAGTAATATCACAAATCTCAAATAATTTGTTGACAATATTTCTTTTTTATTTCTTAGGTATAAACTATTACTTTCATACCTTGTGTGTTAGTCTGGCAGTGTGTGTGTGTGTGTGTGTGTGTGTGTGTGAGTGTGTGAGTACAGCCCTGTGTTTATATCTGAGTGCCTGAGACTTGTGCAACGTATACGGAGTTACACAGCATTCTCTGCGCTATCAGTTTAACCAAGTACAAAGTGGCACAATCATATGCCATCAATCCTTACGTTTACACGCTTCAGGACGCCTGAAAGGAAGCAGAAACGCTTTATGGAAACCCAGAGGCCCTAAACACAGGGATGCCAGAGGAAAACTGCTGACAAAACTGCTTTTTAAATGCCATGAGCCAGGAAAATACACAACCTACTTTTAATACACATGTTATTAAGTCTTCTGGGGCCAGTGATGTAATGTCTGGTGACCGCGGCCACGAAGAGAGTCACACAAACACACACACACACACACACACACACACACACACACACACACACACATTTGGATCTGTGTGATACACTGCAAAAAATGATCTTCTTTAAAAAAGCAAGATGCACTAAAATCAAGCAAGAACATCTGTCAATAAGCAAAGCAAAACTGACTTGATGAGAATTCTTGAAAATAGCATAAATATCGAGTCACTAATAAATTATATTTGATCTTAAAACTAGACAAAAAATGCTTAAAACTGCAGTTTTTTTTTAAACTTTTTATAAGAATTGAATAATAAATCAATTTAGTGAAAATTCCAGGATATTTGATCTTATTTGATCTGGTCTGTTGGGTCTTAAAACTAGTAATTTTAGTGAAGACTGCATTAAAACTAGAATATTTAACCTTAAATTCAGCTTATTTATTTTTCCAAGATGCACAATAAACTGAAAATAGATGAAAATTCTTGAAACAACCCAAAAAATTATAATTTTAGTACACTTTACTTAGATTGAAGTGCATCTTGCTTGTTTCAAGTAGGGATTTTTTATTTTTTTTTGCAGTATAACAAAAAAAAAATCATATAGGACCTTTCTTAATTAAGATTCTTGAAATTTTCATTTTAGGGGTGGTATTATTATTAAAATTAACAACAATCTGATTGAACATGCACAAAAAGTCACTTGTTTCTGGTAAAAATCAACCTCACAATGAGTTAAAATTCACTTGCCGAGACTGAAGACTAATTATCTTAAATTAAGATTTATAGTCTAGTGTCCAATCTTTTTTATTTTAAGACTTTTTATACTGGGCAACGATTAATCACGATTAATCGCATCAAAAAAAGTTTGTCTTTACATAATATATGTGTGTGTGCTGTGTATAATTATGTTGTGTATATAAATACACACACATGCATGTTTATATTTGAGAAAAATGTGTTATTTATATATAAATTTATATTTGCTTAATTTAATCAATTTGCATAGAATATCTAACGTGTATAATATAATGATTAGCCTTGTGCAAAAGAAGTAGGTTTTAGTATACATTTAAAAAGAGTACTATTACAATATAATATTAAAAACTATTTGTAATTAATGATGAAGTTGTCATTTTTATATATTTAAATTTATATATAAGCACCACTAATTTCATTAATATTACGTTATCTGAGAGTTTATTTAAAAAAATATATATTTTATAGACGAAGTACGCTAGGTGCACATTCAATACAAGTAAGCACACTTCGTTTTCAGAAGGATATTTGATCTGAAATGCTATACAAATATGCATTTAATCATTTTTCTTGAAAATTCAATGGCAAATGGGGTCAAAGGTGAAATGTCTTGATCCTTTAGCCACCTATGGCTCTGTAAAAGCCAAGGTCATCGGGTGAAAAACAAACACACCTTGAATGCACTGAGGTTGCTTTAGATGAAAGTATCTGCCAAATTTAAAATGCTTTCCTTTTATTGAAATTACAAGCCAGTAGCTGGAGTCAAATTCATCATCCAAATGTATGAATTTATATCTATTTTATGTTTAAGATGCTTTCAGATTCCTCATGCACTCTCTCTAAATGGTGGCAGTCATGGCACAGATCCAGATGGCAGCCACAAGGCAGGACACACACACACACACACACACACACACACTCTCTAAAAAATGCTGGGTTGTTTTAACCCAATTTTGGGTCAAATATGGATGAACCCAACTGTTAGGTTAAATTTATAAATTGCATTTTTAATCCAACAATTGGGTTTGTTCATATTTGACCCAAAATTGGGTTAAAACAACCCAGCATTTTATAGAGTGCACACGCACACACACGCACACACACACACTCATCTTAATGAACACTCATACATTATTCATCACACACACACACACACACACACACACACAC
Organism: Rhinichthys osculus; assembly: GCA_029959095.1. Classification (NCBI taxonomy): domain Eukaryota; kingdom Metazoa; phylum Chordata; class Actinopteri; order Cypriniformes; family Leuciscidae; genus Rhinichthys; species Rhinichthys osculus. The sequence goes on from JARWKJ010000003.1 coordinate 3,102,204, forward strand.
ACACACACACAAACACACACAGGGTGCAGACAGCGCTTCTGTCAAGAACAGAAGGCATAGAGACTGTACTGAGTTTATTAGTAATAAATTGTAGGGGTTTATTTTGCAGATTTTTAAGTTTACTGTACATGTACATCCCTCATCCCATTCCCATTCAAGACCTTCCCAGTTCCAGTCTCTTCTTTCTGAGGTGCCTAGACTCACTGTGTGCAGGAGTATATCTGCGGGGCTCTGGCTATGCGTGTTTGTTAAACACTCTCATTTCTTTAGCAGTGAATTCTTCTGTTAAAACAATGCATTTCACGTCATTGTGATGATGATCATGCCCTTAAATCAATCCTACACACTTGGCAATGGCACAAAATATAATTAAGGCTGTCAAACAATTAATCACGATTAATCGCATCCAAAATAAAGGTTTGTGTTTACATAATATATGTGTGTGTACTGTGTATAATTATTTTTAATACATAAATACCCACACATGCATGTGTATTTAAGAAATATTTGCATGTATATACTGTATATAGACTGAATGTAGCCTATATATAATGTATATTTTATTTAAATATAAACATTTTATATATAAATAACATATTTTTCTGAAATATATACCTGTGTGCATTTATATACAAAATAATTATACACCGTACACACACATATATTATGTAAACACAAACTTTTATTTTGGATGCGATTAATCGCGATTAATCTTTTGACAGCCCTAAATATAATATAATATAATATAATATAATATAATATAATATAATATAATATAATATAATATAATATAATATAATACAATATAATATAATATAATACAATATAATACAATATAATTTAATATTATATTATATAACATACTATAATATAATATAATATAATATAATATAATATAATATAATATAATATAATATAATATAACATACTATAATACAATATATGAATGGGTGTGTGTGTGTGTGTGTGTGTGTGTGATGGACTGCTGGGGCGATGGAAAAGGTCGCATTGCTCTCTAAACAGGGTTTATTGCAACTGCCCCTGCAAGAATCTACTGACTGGACTGTGTGAGCGAGAGCGAGTGTGTATGACATGTGGAGAGAGAGTGAGTGTGTGTAAAGTGGAGTGAGTGTGTGTAACGTAAAGAGAGAGCGAGTGTGTGTAACGTGGAGCGAGTGTGTGTAACATGGGGAGAGAGAGAGTGTGTGTAACATGGGGAGAGAGAGAGAGTGTGTGTAACGTAAAGAGAGAGCGAGTGTGTGTAACGTGGAGCGAGTGTGTGTAACATGGGGAGAGAGTGAGTGTGTGTAACATGGGGACAGAGAGAGAGTGTGTGTAACGTAAAGAGAGAGCAAGTGTGTGTAACGTGGAGCGAGTGTGTGTAACGTAAAGAGAGAGTGAGTGTGTGTAACATGGGGAGAGTGAGTGTGTGTAATGTGGAGCGAGGGGCAAGTGTGTGTAACGTGGAGAGAGAGTGAGAGTGTGTAACGTGGACTGAGTGTGTGTAATGTGGAGCGAGAGCAAGTGTGTTAAACGTGGAGAGAGAGTGAGTGTGTGTAACGTAAAGAGAGAGCGAATGTGTGTAACGTGGAGCGAGTGTGTGTAACATGGGGACAGAGAGAGAGTGTGTGTAACGTAAAGAGAGAGCAAGTGTGTGTAACATGGAGCGAGTGTGTGTAACATAAAGAGAGAGTGAGTGTGTGTAACGTGGAACGAGTGTGTGTAACATGGGGACAGAGAGAGAGTGTGTGTAACGTAAAGAGAGAGCAAGTGTGTGTAACGTGGAGCGAGTGTGTGTAACATAAAGAGAGAGTGAGTGTGTGTAACATGGGGAGAGTGAGTGTGTGTAATGTGGAGCGAGGGGCAAGTGTGTGTAACGTGGAGAGAGAGTGAGAGTGTGTAACGTGGACTGAGTGTGTGTAATGTGGAGCGAGAGCAAGTGTGTTAAACGTGGAGAGAGAGTGAGTGTGTGTAACGTAAAGAGAGAGCGAGTGTGTGTAACGTGGAGCGAGTGTGTGTAACATGGGGACAGAGAGAGAGTGTGTGTAACGTAAAGAGAGAGCAAGTGTGTGTAACATGGAGCGAGTGTGTGTAACATAAAGAGAGAGCGAGTGTGTGTAACGTGGAACGAGTGTGTGTAACATGGGGACAGAGAGAGAGTGTGTGTAACATGGGGACAGAGAGAGAGTGTGTGTAACGTAAAGAGAGAGCAAGTGTGTGTAACGTGGAGCGAGTGTGTGTAACATAAAGAGAGAGTGAGTGTGTGTAACATGGGGAGAGTGAGTGTGTGTAATGTGGAGCGAGGGGCAAGTGTGTGTAACGTGGAGTGAGTGTGTGTAACATAAAGAGAGAGTGAGTGTGTGTAACATGGGGAGAGTGAGTGTGTGTAATGTGGAGCGAGGGGTAAGTGTGTGTAACGTGGAGAGAGAGTGAGAGTGTGTAACGTGGACTGAGTGTGTGTAATGTGGAGCGAGAGCAAGTGTGTTAAACGTGGAGAGAGAGTGAGTGTGTGTAACGTGGAGCGAGTGTGTGTAACATGGGGACAGAGAGAGAGTGTGTGTAACGTAAAGAGAGAGCAAGTGTGTGTAACGTGGAGCGAGTGTGTGTAACATAAAGAGAGAGTGAGTGTGTGTAACATGGGGAGAGTGAGTGTGTGTAATGTGGAGCGAGGGGCAAGTGTGTGTAACGTGGAGAGAGAGTGAGAGTGTGTAACGTGGACTGAGTGTGTGTACTGTGGAGCGAGAGCAAGTGTGTTAAACGTGGAGAGAGAGTGAGTGTGTGTAACATGGGGAGAGAGTGAGTGTGTGTAACGTAAAGAGAGAGCGAGTGTGTGTAACGTGGAGCGAGTGTGTGTAACATAAAGAGAGAGTGAGTGTGTGTAACATGGGGAGAGTGAGTGTGTGTAATGTGGAGCGAGGGGCAAGTGTGTGTAACGTGGAGAGAGAGTGAGAGTGTGTAACGTGGACTGAGTGTGTGTACTGTGGAGCGAGAGCAAGTGTGTTAAACGTGGAGAGAGAGTGAGTGTGTGTAACGTGGAGAGAGAGAGAGTGTGTGTAACATGGAGCGAGTGTGTGTAAAGAACAAGTGTGTGTAATGTGGAGAGAGAGTGATGTGTAACGTGGAGAGAGAGAGAGAGTGTGTGTAACATGGAGCGAGTGTGTGTAAAGAACAAGTGTGTGTAATGTGGAGAGAGAGTGATGTGTAACATGGATAGAGAGTGAGTGTGTGTAACATAGAGAGAGAATGAGTGTGTGTAACGTAGAGAGAGAATGAGTGTGTGTAACGTGGAGAGAGAGTGAGAGTGTGTAACGTGGACTGAGTGTGTGTACTGTGGAGCGAGAGCAAGTGTGTTAAACGTGGAGAGAGAGTGAGTTTGTGTAACGTGGAGAGAGAGAGAGAGTGTGTGTAACATGGAGCGAGTGTGTGTAAAGAACAAGTGTGTGTAACGTGGAGAGAGAGAGAGTGTGTGTAACATGGAGCGAGTGTGTGTAAAGAACAAGTGTGTGTAACGTGGAGAGAGAGAGAGTGTGTGTAACATGGAGCGAGTGTGTGTAAAGAACAAGTGTGTGTTATGTGGAGAGAGAGTGTGTGTAACATGGAGCGAGTGTGTGTAAAGAACAAGTGTGTGTTATGTGGAGAGAGAGTGTGTGTAACATGGATAGAGAGTGAGTGTGTGTAACGTAGAGAGAGAGTGAGTGTGTGTAACGTAGAGAGAGAATGAGTGTGTGTAACGTAGAGAGAGAGTGAGTGTGTGTAACGTAGAGAGAGAGTGAGTGTGTGTAACGTAGAGAGAGAGTGAGTGTGTGTAACGTAGAGAGAGAGTGAGTGTGTGTAACGTGAAGCGAGTACTCTGGGTTCGGGCCGAATTCCGCGCTCGGAGCCCTTCCCCCGGACAGCACGCCAAATATGCATTAAACTTTACTCCCTTTAATTGTATATAAGTGTGAACTCGTGAAAGAGTATGCGATAGACAACCTAATTTAGCAAACTCATTTTAATACTTTAAAACAGAACCAATATTTTTGGTTCATCTTAACATTTTTTAAATTTGTAATCACGATTACCATTTATGGATTCCACAATTAGGTAATCGCTCAAATTACAACAAAAAAAGTCCACTTACATCATTCTGTGTGCTTAAGGTGTGTGTTTTTTTCTTTCTACATCTTATCTTAAGCCCCCACCCCCCCCCCCCCCCCCCCCCCCCCCCCCCCCATAAATAAATAAAAAATATATTTGCAAATCGAGGCTTAATGATAGAGAAAAGCAGTACAGGTTTTTCGGGAAGAGTGTTTTCAGCTTAAAGGCATAATATTCAAAACATCATTCAATGTAAATTGTGATAATCGTAATTAATAATCTCAATTACAATTTCAAGGGAATAATCGACAATTATGATTTTTGTCATAATCGTGCAGTCCTACTTCATCTAATCTTCTCCACAGTTTCAGCCATGTGTTCACAGGATTGATCAACTGTTGATGGTGTTTGTCCAGAGAGAGTCTCGTTGTTCAGTGTGAGTGTGTGTGTGTGTGTGTGTGTGTGTGAGAGATTGATGAAGTGAGCAGAGACTCGAGTCTCCTCATACCTGTGCTGACGGTGACAGACAGAGAGGGTTAAAGATAGAGGATCGTTCATCGCTCAGCATTATAATCAATACATCTTTTGTGTGACTGGACCGTGATTGAGCTGTCAGAGCGGGTCGTGACACACACACACACGCGCGCGCGCACACGCACACGCACATCGGTGCACAACTGTCACCTTATCCAACCTCAGGATTTATATGGATTTTATTTTTATATGTGAAGTGTGGTTCAGCTACATGTACACCACAAGGTTTAGAAGACAAATTATATTTAGTAATAGGCTATTATCGATTTAACTGCACCGACACTATTGGGTAAGAGGAACATTTGAATTGATGTTTTATTAACAAGGTTCGGGAGGAACACGTTCTAATGATCAAACAATCAAGTCATTCCAGTCAGCTGTCAGCAATCAGTAATCAACAGGTCCACTCAATTAGTATGAGTAAAGCCTATAAATATACTCAGTCGACTCACCCATATTCCTCGACAGTTTTCAGCATCCCTCCACCACCCCGTCTCCTCACACTTGCCTAGTTATCTTCCTAAACAGAGATACGGGGGGAGTACTCTGGGTTGGGGCCCAATTTCCGAGCTCGGAGCCCTCCCCCCGGACAGCACGCCAAATATGCATAGCCATTTATTATTTGATCATTTGTAAGTGTGAACTCGTGAAATGGACACTAACTTTGCGACACTGTTATTGAACTGAATTTAACAAATTTGTTTGCCCATAAAATCTTTAAGATATTAGGTTAAACTTATTTGGCTTGCTGTCCGCTGGAGAGGTGCTCGATGAAGCAGCTTCAACTCGAGCTCTGATATACCCCCCAAAAGTGTTGAATAAATATTTGGGACAGCAAGTTAGAATAACGTGATCAAATACAGGATGCCTAAGAGCTTAAAGTATGTTACCCCCCAAAAAGAGTGGAAATTTAAAGCTGTATGGAGCATGGATGGACACTGCTGCGGCAGTGATATGTTTAATGGGGCTCCTGGCTGGAACTGCGTCTCCCTACTATGCCCACCATGTGGGGCTATGAGTGGAGCTCCGGCGGGAGCTGTGTTTTAAAGTGTGTGCCTGCGTTCGTTGTGGAGTGAAACGACATGGGCTTGTGGAAATTTGACTGGGGTGCATCTCACCGCTGCACTGCTGCGGCAGTGACTTTCAGAAATTACTCCTGCGGGAGTATCTTGGGACTGGAGGTTTGAGTACGAGGTTGGAGAACGCCCTGCCACATCCATGACATGGAGCTCCATGGAGTTAGAGAACATGGGGCTTCCAGATGTCACAAATCGGGAAGAAGGTCCTCGTCCCTAAAGGCGAACGGGCCACCGGTGTCTGAAGCGAAACTCCCTACGCAGCAAGAGGGAGCCTACGGTATACATAGGAAAAGCAGAACTACCATCCTTCTGACGCAGGGGGCGGAGATCACATAAAGACATAATGGCCCGTCGCGTTCGAGGGACGTACGATCCTTGGTACCTCCAGTCCTGATTTATTCGGATAGGAGGGCCCACACTGCGATCCGAACGGGAGAGCCTCCATGGTTAAAAACATGAAGGATCACACAGCGATTCGGAAAGGGAGAGCCCCCACGGCGCCCGAACGGAAAGCTCACACTGCAATTCGACCGGGAGAGCTCCCGCAGCGTTTCGAAGGAGAGAGCCCCCCTATATGTATAAATAGGGAGTTTACTCTGCGATCAAAACGGGAGAGCCCACACAGCAAGTCGAACGGGAGAGCCTATGATGCTTCTGAACGGAAGAGCCCACACGGCGATTCAGATGGGAGACCCCACTCCAGGAGTGGTAGGTCACGCACATCTGAAAAGGGAGAGCTCTCACTGCATCCACATGAATACACGCCCTGCGGGGCTAGGTAAGCGGGGAGATGCAAAATAGTAGGGAGAAGCGGTCCAGACTTAGAGGGATGCTAGTGTTTGCTGTGCTTGTCTAATGTTATGCAGATCTGAACGAACGTATGTTTCGAAGGCGAGGGACGACCATCGACCTAGCATTTTGATTTGGTGATCGGAAGAAAGCTAAATTGAACATGGCATCTGGGGCTCTTGTTTTGTTAGGAGAACAAGACCTGAGCGGAGAGTGGTTAGGCAGACGCTAAGAATGTCGACGGTTAAAGTTAGCTAAAGGAGCGGCGCACAGGGCACATAGACCGGGCGCGAGCTCCGCCACAGAAATTACAGACATGGAGGAAGTGGCATCGTTGTCTGTTGCAACGTGATGAATTAAAGCTGTTGCACACTTGTCTGCCTGGAACTGAGGTAGAAATCTGGTTACGGTCATTCCTTGATTGAGGGACATATCAAGTGGATTTTTCTTGGAAAGGAGCTGGATGGTTCGGAAGATCTGAGTTGGTTTGGGGACATTCTGAAGTAGAATGAATGATAGACCTGCAGATGGCGCAAGAAGGGCTTCGAACGCCTAAGAAGACTCTGTTATATAGTTCGAGGTCCAAGGCTCCCAGTAAGGACACTGGTTCCAGGGTGTGACGCGGGCGGCGCATTTAGGATTTAGCTGGAAAAAGCTTATGGTATGTATAAAAATTACTACTTACGAAAGAGAGACTGAGCTCTGCTATGGTAGAGAGGTAGTCATTTAATTCCTTGCGTCTGGCTGGAAATGAAGAGCAAATTACTTCCGTGTATCTGGCAAAAGCAACGCAAAATTCTGAAAGTGAGAGAACTCGTTTTGAAGGTGGTACAGAATTTGTAAGATCAACGATTTAAGTCAAACGAGCGGTGGGATTCATTGAGAGGGACGAAAGTCAGTAGAGAAGGAAGATCGATAGTTGCACCTGATAGAATTAGGGAACGGAGATGGGCTGGGACTGGTAGTGGTTCCATGGCGATTGCATTGTTAGGAGCTGGAAGATGGACTGCTGTTGAGAGCAGTGGTGTAGTCTACGTGATACGCAGGTATACGCCGTATACCCATTAGAAAATGTCAAGGATTTCCGTATACCCACTAGGAAAGGCCAAGGATCTCCGTATACCCACTTAAAAAAGCATGAGTATTCGCAAGAACATTGTTTTGTGACAGAACTTTCATTCATAAATTCACCCCGCCGTCTGTGTTTGCGCAGCGGATCGAATCGCGGAATCCAGTCACAAATGTAACTTAGCCTACTGTAAAGCGTAACGTCACGCAATTTGGCCATTTTTGAAAGAATAAATCAAAAGTAGGGATGTACAACGAATCAAATCTCGATATGTACTAGTGTGTAAACTAGTGTACTAGTGTGTAAAGCTCAAAAAGACTGCTATAGAAATAAACTCTGCATGTTCTGCGTGTTTCTGTGAATGAGCGCTCAATGTGTGCCCTACTAGCACACATTTGAACGTCATCGCAGACCTTTTATGAGAGTCACTTCACAAGAATTTTACCATTTCATTTGATAAAACTATCGTCATTCATTCGTATCATATACACTCACAAACTTTAAAGTCTTCATGACAACCTGTCAAAATAAAAGTTTTGTATAACGAAGAAAATATAACAGAAATATATTACTATTGCACAGTAGAGTATACTTCAAGTAGGCCTAATAATAATAATAATAATAGTTTATTAAAACACACAAAAGCTCAAATGTCTTTAATTTACAACTCACCATAATAAAAGTTTGTAGAGAGAAAGAAAGTAACTCGAAGGAATTATTAAAGAAATTGCATAGTAAGATGTAGCCTACTTTTTAAACTAATAATAATAATCAAATCTATTAAAACATAATTTTAAAGGAATATCACACAAGTTTTCACAGGGGGGGGGGGGGGGGGGGGGGTGACCTGGCACAAGGGTTATTATAAAGAAGTTTAGAGAGAACTGGAGAAGCAGAGGGAAGTCGGAGGAATGTGTTTGTGAGTTTGGTTCTTGCCTGGGGAGTGGGGCTGACTGCATGAAGTTTGTGAGAGCTGGAGAAGAAGCGGAACTGTTTTTTGCGGCCGCTGTTGCTGGCCGGGTGGAAATACCGGCGGACAAGGAAGTGTGAGCCGCGGCGGCGCCGGCGGCCTTTGGATCGGCGCGTTGGGATTGTGTGGGTTCAGAACGCCGAACCGGGAGAGAAAGGGAGGTAGAAGAGGTGCGAGTCTTGCTTTTATAAGATGTTGAAGTGTTTGATGGAATGCTGGAACTGTAAGAACTGATGAAAAGATCGTCGAGTTGAGCTTTTGCTGATCTGCAGGAGAAATGGATTCCGGAGCTGGAGAGGACTTGACGTAGGCTGTTGACTGAACATTTTGAAATGGGTGGAATCGGTGTATTAGCAGCGGAAGAATGGAGAGAAGATGGACGAGGCTCAGTTAAAACTGGCGATCTTGAAGATAGAGGAGAGCGTTGCCTTTTGGAACGTGGTTTATATGAGCGCTGGATTTCTCGATCAGAACGCTCATGAAGATGATCCGTAAGATTCGATCTCACGCGGGGTGTAACTGGCTGTGTCCCAGGAAGGCTTGACAGTTCGTCGTCTGAAGGAAAGAGCTGGATTTCCGGGATGTCGGACATTATTCCTTGCGGCAGTAATGCATACTAGAACAGCTGATACTAGGGAGAGGTAAGCGGCTGCTTATATACTCTGTTTGTTGATTGAAAGATTGGATGGGCTCGCTCCTCCCTAACTTACGTTTAGGAACTTCATTTAATCAACGCTGAACTGACTTGAGTTCAATAATCAGACGATTGTCAGTTTTTGGATGTGTTGTTGTTGGTGTCCTCAGTTCCCTTTCAGTCGTGAACGTCAGACGTAGTCGACGTCGACTGAAATGGGATCACGCTAGGGAGCCTATTGTCTTCGAGTAATTTAGAACGAGCCAATGCACATTGGCGTGCGAGATATGCATCTCACACTCCGCCCCGCGGCGCGGGTACAAATACGGAAGTAGATGCACGCACCATTGCCTTTCACTTCGGAGCCGAGCTTCATGTTCAGGTCTGTAGAGTCTTGTTATACAACGAGCGAGTGTGTCGTGCTTCTTCTGGAAGTCTCTCCTGGTGTCGGTGTTTACAGCGCGAGTGCAGCGGTGATCGCGAGCTTCCGAGCTCTCAACTGCTGTTGTCACAGCAACCAAATTTCTGTTTGTGTTTGTTTGTCTGACGGCCGTTTGAGGGCGAAGAAAGTGAGTGCTTCACTGATACAGGCTGCACCATTCCTGTATCAGTGTTGCCGCGGTCATTCCCCTGTGTGCTCCGGCACTGGTGAGAGTTTTTCACTTCCTGAAAGAACAACACGGGTGCGTTTGCGTCTTTTTCAAGATTTCATTCCGCCCGTGCGTTTCTGGATGCGGTCGTTCCCTGTCTCTCTTTGACGGTCACAATTGTTGCATCACGTGTTTGGGCTTACAGCACATTGAAGCAGCTTTTGTGGACAGTTCATGTTTCCATTGCGGGAATATGACTGTCGCGGTGTTGAGATCCAGACTCGCCTTCGTCCGCGAAGCGCGAGTCCCCATTACCACGCCCCGCCCTCGGGTGCTGCGTGAGATGGGTGATAGGAGGATAGTGGTGGATGTCTCGCCCGGTAACCCTTCCCTGTGGGCTCCTCACCTCTCTTCCACCGCAGCCGTGTGAGTCCCCCGTGGAGCGTGCTGGTCCATCTGTAATGGGTGGGCCAGCCGTTTCACCCGGGGCTCCCCCAGAGGACAGGACGCCGATTGCAGCATCGGAGGGTGAGCTGGCCTCTGGAGATGACGACTCGACTGCGTTGTCTTCCTCTGGGAGCATAACGTTGCCCGAGCCGGATCCAGATTTGTCAGTTATGCTGAAACGGGCCACCGAGGCTGTCGGGCTCGAGTGGAACCCTCCACCGTGTCCTGCTCAGTCTCGGTTGGATGATTGGTATCTCGGGGCGGGCCGTGCTGGTTCTCAGCCCGCCGCCCCAGTACCCTTCTTTCCTGAAGTGCATGGAGAGCTTACTAGGTCGTGGACGGCACCTTTTACTGCTGAAAACTGCCTGAGTGGTTCTTCCCCCCCTCGCTACCCTTGACGGAGGAGCGGTGAAGGGTTATGAGGCTATCCCTCCAGTGGAGCGGTCTTTTGCGACACACCTGTATCCAACGGCCGCTGCATTTTGGACGGGGGATCCTCGTCTCCCCTCGCAGGCCTGTGAGCTCGCGTCAGATTTGACGGTCAGAGCTCACAAAGCTGGCGGGCAAGCTGCTTCCTCTTTGCATGGACATGCACGAGGGTAGTCTAGATCGTGCGCTCATGAGTGAGCTCCGCACTGCCACTGACCTCGCCCTACGGGGCACGAGTGTCGCAGCGTGCGCGGTCGGTCTAGCGATGTCCACTTTAGTGGTCCAGGAGCGCCATCATTGGCTCAGCCTGGTTGAGATGGCGGATGCGGACAAGGTTCGGTCCCTGGACTCCCCAATTTCCCGGGTTGGGCTGTTCGGCGATGCGGTGGAGAGCTGTACCCAACAGCTCTTCACAGCCCAAGAGCAGACGGAGGGTTTTCGACACACCCTGTCCTGGCGGCCTGCTGTTGCCTCCACTCGCCGCCAGTGACAGTTCCTCCGCCTGCCCGTCGCCGAGGGCGTCCCCCTGCCGCTGCCTCCGGTTCCGCGGGGCCCCCGCAACAGCCTTCACTCAGTTCCCAGCGTAGAGCCAGCAGCAGGCAGGTCGCCCGGTCTGTCTCAGGCACTGCCCAGCCAGGGGGCGAGTGTCAGACGAAGCGTCCCTGAGACAGGCCACCCAGGGTTGGGGGGACGAGCTCTTCAGATGGTTACCGTTCCACCACTGGCTCCCCGGAGTCCAGTGGTTCCCAAATTGTCAAAGAGCGAATTCCTCCATCCCTGGGTCCCAAGAGCGCGAGGTTGGCGGTGTGCGACCCTGTGGAACAGCCTTGCACCCCTCAGCCCCCTCTTGTTCGCCAGCCGGCAGCACGACGCGTTCGAGGACCCGGTCATCCGCCTTCTCACGCATCTCCTGCTGTCCCGTGGAGACAGGTAGGTGTTGCACTGCACACTCAGACCCCGCTTCGGGCCGCCCACGGGCCTTCCGAGCCGGGTCCCTGTCCTCCACCACGCTGCCTCACCTCGGGTACGTCTGTGGTCTCTGGGCCCTGGTATGGTGTGTGTAAGCCTAAAGTGCTTCCTACCGCTCCATTGGCCCTGAGTTACCAGCAGACTCGGCTTGCGATTCATTTCGCTTGGCTTCCGCCCTGGCTCAGTGATATTTTTCACACCTAGGTGTTGAGCTAATGCTCCTAGAATTAGTGATAATTATCAAACCTACGTGTTGAGCACTGCTCCTGGCCTGTGTGCGCACGTCACAGTCCTACTGGCGAAGGACGCGATGTAGCCTCTTCCTCAGCCGATATGAAGACCGGTTTCTTTAACCTGTTCTTTATTGTACCCTAGATATGTGGTGTGTCATGGCCACCTTGGACCTGTGTCAGTTGAAACGGGCCCTTTTTCGAAAGCCTCCGTTCAATTACTAACACAGAGTTGCATTTTCAAATGCTCCGTCCCCAAGGATGGCCTGCGGCGTTCGACCTGAAGGACAGTACTCAGATTTCTATCCTCCGCTCCACAGAACATGCTGTGTCTGGCGTCGAGGGTACGAAGTATCCGTACAGGTCCTACCCTTCGAGTGCTCCATAGCCAGTTGGGTCTTCAGGTCAACTGGGAGAGATTAATCTCGCCCACGGGCTGAGTATCTCTTTTCAGTTCAGGAGAGGGACTCGGTCCAACACGTCTCTCAAAAGAGTGTGTTAGGCTAGTGCTAGAAGTGAGAAAGGGTTCAACTGAAAGAATTTTCAGAGGCTCCTGGGGCATATGGCAGTCGCAGTCGCTTGGCTTCCTCCATATGAAGACCGCTTCAGCACTAGTTTTATGATCGAGTCCCGAGGTGACCGTGGCAGAGCGGCACGCCCTGTGTGATTAAAAGATCACCCCGGCCTGCCGCCAAACTCTCAGCCCGTGTTTAGACCTTCAGGTCCACTAACACTGACTGAGGAGCCATGTACAAAGGGCATGCTTTAACGGAGGCCTGGGCGACCTCCGACTGCATTGGTATTTGTTACCTCGAGTTGTCAGTTCACCTCGCTTTGAGCCACCACTGCTCAGCTAGCTGGTACTGGTCTGAAAAGACAACATCGCGACCGTTGCGCAAAGCTTCCCTCGCATGTCATAACTCGCCTGTCACCTCCTCCTTGGAGTCAGAAGCTTCTGAGGTTGCTTCTTTCCACTATAAAATTCTTCCGGCCTGCTCAATCGTGCCGCCAACGAGCCTCACGACAGCTATGGCCAGGGAGAGTGGAGACTCCATCCCCTGGCGGTCCAGCTGGGCAGGGACCACTTCGGGGCCGCACAGTTACATCTGTTGCCTCTCCGGACTCGTCCCTCTGCCAGTTGTGTTTCTGTCTGAGCAGACATCCCTTGGACAGACACTAGCTCTCAGCTGACCCCGGGGCCCCGCAGAAATGCGTTCCCCAGTGAGCCTTCTAAGAAAGCGACTATGCGATTCATTATCGCTTGGCGCTGCTCAAGTTCAGTGATTTTCATCACACTCAGGTGTTGAGCAGAAATGCTCCTGAAACTCAGTGAATTTCATCACACTCAGGTGTTGAGCAGAAATGCTCCTGAAGCTCAGTGAATTATCACACTTAGGTGTTGAGCAGAGTTGCTCCTGAGCTCAGTGAACTTATCACACTCAAGTGTTGAGCAGAGATGCTCCTGAAGCTCAGTGACTTTCACATCTAGTGTTGAGCAGTGCGCAGGTCGCTTGCACCTACTGTGCTAAGTCAGGAGTGGAACAGGTCTGATAGTTGCCCCTTATTGGCCCAACCAGATCTAGTTCCCTCGACAGCCTTCCTGACTTCCCCTGAATACTTTTTGGGGATGGGGCATGATGGCACCCGCGTTCAAAAAAAAAAAAAAAAATGGACGTGGAGGTTCAGGTGGTTACCACAAGGATATGTGGTAGTGACCATCACTTCTGCAAGCACCCCCTTAAGATAAGGCAGTTGTGCTTCGCTAAGTTAGAAGTGGAACCTATTCATTGAATGAGTCTTCTCTCCTGAGGAGATCCTGAGAGCGTTCGGTCATTTCAGTGCTCTCTTTCCTGCAAGTTGGGTTGGAGTAGGCTGTTCCTTCACCCTCAATATGATGACGAACATCATATGCAGAAGCATGGGAAGCACGTCCTGATCGTCAGGTTCCTGAGGGAGCAAGGGTCATCCCTGCGTCCCTCTTTATCCTCTTGGGCCTATCTCTGGTGCTACTGCACTGCAGAGACCATCTCTGAGCCACTGCGGGCAGTGAGTTAAAAATCTGTTTTTTACAGTTCTCCTGCTCGCATTGTCTCTACTAGAGGGTAGGGACTTGCTCGCTTTCGGTCAATGACTTGTGCCTGGAATTCGGGCCGGCTAACTCTCATTAGCTGAGACCCCGGCCTGGATATGTGCCCAAGGTTCCTACCTCTCCCTTAAACTGGGACCAGGTGGTGAGCCTGCAAGCACTGCCCCGGAGGAGGCAGACCCAGCCCTGGCTTTCTCTGTCCGTCCGCTTCATCGCGGTTATACGTGTACAGAACGCAAGCCATAGGACCTCAGACCAGCTCTTATCTGTTAAGGAAGTCAGCAGAGAGGGAAGGCTGTTCCAAGCGAGGTTGGCCCACTGAATGTGGTTGCCTTATCTTGGTGAAAATCCCGAGATACTCATGTCCGCTTACGTGGTGAGCTCCTCTTTTATGAGTGTTGCTCCCACCTAGGCGTTTACACAGAGTGCTTCGCTGACAGATATTCTAGAGTTGGGGGCTGGGCGACACCTAAGTCGAACCGCGGCTTCCCGTGGGCTCCCTTCATATGAAGCCAGTTTCACCATGAGCCCGGTTCGAAGTGTCGGCTTGCTGCGCCATTCCCCTCCTATGGACTGGATACGTGCGCCATGTTGCTCCAGTAGAGTTCCATTATCCGAACCCTGTTGAGTTCCTCCGCACCCCTCCGACATCAGACGTGGCGGAACGCCCGGTGTTAGGCCTACCACTCGTAAGCAGTGTGGAACCTGTGTTAGGCTGGGTCCATATGTTGTGATCCCTACGGTGATCCCATATGTGTATTCTTCCACGGTACGGCTCCCTACGGTGAGCCCGTGTCTTCCCTCGGCAGAGCCTGCTCTGCTGTCATTGGCTGGTTGAGTCTCCCCCCTGTCATAGGCTGGAGCCTCCCCAGTGACCTTCCATATGTTGCACTGCCCGGTCTCCGCCAGTTCATATGTGTATTCTCCACATGTTACCTCCCTTCGGGCAGGATGTGGCTTCCGCAGCGTCCCTTCCTTCCATGTACAGGGTACGCTTTCCCAGTGTTATCCAAGTCTAACTGAGTGGGTCTTGTGGAACAGCAGTGACTTCCTGGCCTAAGCCCTATCCTCTTCCGCTAAAAAGGTCGGGAGGATCAGGAGGCTTTTGTCTAGGCACTGGAAGGTGGCAGCTTTAGTGGCGTTTTCCATGGTTGATCCCATTTCAGTCGACGTCGACTACGTCTGACGTTCACGACTGAAAGGGAACGTCCTGGTTGCGTATGCAACCCACCGTTCCCTGAAGGAGGGAACGGAGGACGTAGTCCCCTTGCCACTATCGCTGGACCACCGCTGACTCCGAGTTACGCTCGGCTCCTCAGCGAAAAGCAATGGTACGTGCATCTACTTCCGTATTTGTACCCGCGCCGCGGGGCGGAGTATGAGATGCATATCTCGCACGCCAATGTGCATTGGCTCGTTCTAAATTACTCGAAGACAATAGGCTCCCTAGCGTGATCCCATTTCAGTCGACGTCGACTACGTCCTCCGTTCCCTCCTTCAGGGAACGGTGGGTTGCATACGCAACCAGGACGTTCTGCTCCTGTGATTCCTGGTTTCTGCTCTTTGTGTTTGGATTGTTTTTTTTGTCTAAATTAAATGGCGTTTGGATCCTTCTTTCCGTCATGAGTTTTCCCCAGTGTTACAGAAACACAAGGTTTACAAAAGTCTCCGCTGACTGCACGCGCACCTCCCCAAACGGACGAGGCGTTTATACTCGACGCGCTCGCCATTGTACTATTCTGTGAAGCGACTTGAGTAATTGTCCTCTTAACCATCAGGAATCAACGGTGAGAAGAAGAAAGGTCCACACGTGACGATGTTTATTTTAGTAGGCTACATCACCACCAATAACACTACAAAAAGAATCGTGTACGTAAAATCCAGTAAACCCTGAGATTATTACTTGTGACATTAGAACAAAATGTGGATATAAAAACATGTATTAGAACTAAATCAACGATCTCTTAAATAGTTTCTAATTTCACTAAACATTTCATTAAGTTTCGTGGACATTTTATAAAACATGGATCTTTCTATTAAAAATGCTTATTATGCAATTGTAGGCTCATTTTGTAAACATAAGCAACTGATTTAGACACGCAAACTGTGTGCCGGTGCGGTCACGGTGAGACGTAGCCTACATGCTCGGGCAGATTCTGCTTCTTGAAGTTGTTCATCCTCGGATTCGGCGCCGCGCGCACTGTTACAAAAACTCTTCTCAAGTCTTGGAGCACAGCAGGTAACACAAAACAAAATGAACAGGCTTGTTGCAGGGTTCATTGTAGAGGAATGTTTCCCCTGCCGACTATTGAATCACAAAGAAAAATGCATTTTAAATTAAGATTAAAAATGTAAAAGTGACCTTTATTTTATTATTTTTCATTGACCACTTGCCATGAGTCGAATAAAAAGCTTGTTTTGTTCTCAGGAGAAGAGTTTATTCTCATGTTTCCCAAAGCCTGTGTTTTAAAACTTGTGTGTTGACCCCATTTTAAAATGACCGCACCATAGCCTCCTTTATCCTGTTGTTTGTGGATTTTACAGTGAGATATATTTCCTTGTGCAGACAGGGATATTGTTCTTTCATATGGTTTTACATGCCATTTTGTATATATTTATACAATAAACACTATGTAGACAGGCTAAGTGATGATAGGGCTATGATATTTGTCCATAAATTAAGAAACGGGAAAGTAAAGTAATAAGTAGTGAAGTTACTTTTCAAACGCAGTAACTAGTAAAGTAATCTCATTACAATTTACAGAAGTAACTAGTAACTAGTAACTAATTACCTTTTTTGAGTAACTACCCCAACACTGGTAACAGCGTTATAGAAATTCAATACCGTTAAACATAAACTCAGTGTTGCATTAATCTTTAAATTAAAAACATTAACTTTGGCAGCCATAATAAAAACATTTGATTCCAAAAAAACAAAAAAGTAATTCGCTCTCATTTAAATATCTCACGTGCACAACATGTTTATGTTGTAATTCTGTGTTTTATATCTAAATGTTCTCAGTATGACCTAAGGTTATGTGGATAATATGCAATTATAAACTAACAAGGCTTTATTGTGGCCATACAGTCACAGTGTGGGGTGACCTAGTGTGTGTGTGTGAGTGTGTGTGTGTGATGAATGGCCCATCCCCAGCAGGGGAACTCAGCTCATGGAGAGTTGAGTCTGTCTGCCGGGTGGCTTGTTGAAGAGCGGGCAGGTGCCCTGTTTAAACACTTGTTAGGAGATGACATGGATATGAAGACAGATGAAGCTCTGCTAAACACACAGCACCCGTGTGTGTGTGTGTGTGTGTGTGTGTGTGTGTGTGTGTGTGTGATGAAGATGAAGCTCTGCTAAACACACAGCACCAGTGGAGCCAGTGAATAACAGTGTGTGATTCTTGTTATATGTTATATTATATTCTTGTTATTGTTATATTCTTGCTCTGTTATATGGGCCATGCTCAGCAGAGGGACGGGTCAAACTGCAAATAAAGTCTTCAGTGGAACATCTGGTGGGTCATTCTACAAAACGGATCATATTTAATACGTTTTGAGTCCAGTATTAACATATTAATGACCTAATGCAATATAATTTAACAAAAAAACAAACCCATTACTATTATCATCTGAAGTCTTCATCGGTGTTGGGCATCTGAAGTCTTCATCGGTGTTGGGCATCTGAAGTCTTCACAGGTGTTGGGCATCTGAAGTCTTCATCGGTGTTGGGCATCTGAAGTCTTCACAGGTGTTGGGCATCTGAAGTCTTCATCGGTGTTGGGCATCTGAAGTCTTCTTCGGTGTTGGGCATCTGAAGTCTTCATAGGTGTTGGGCATCTGAAGTCTTCATCGGTGTTGGGCATCTGAAGTCTTCATCGGTGTTGGGCACCTGAAGTCTTCATCGGTGTTGGGCATCTGAAGTCTTCATCTGTGTTGGGCATCTGAAGTCTTCATAGGTGTTGGGCATCTGAAGTCTTCATCGGTGTTGGGCATCTGAAGTCTTCATCGGTGTTGGGCATCTGAAGTCTTCATCGGTGTTGGGCATCTGAAGTCTTCATCGGTGTTGGGGATCTGAAGTCTTCACAGGTGTTGGGCATCTGAAGTCTTCACAGGTGTTGGGCATCTGAAGTCTTCATCGGTGTTGGGCATCTGAAGTCTTCATAGGTGTTGGGCATCTGAAGTCTTCATCGGTGTTGGGCATCTGAAGTCTTCATCGGTGTTGGGCATCTGAAGTCTTCATCGGTGTTGGGCATCTGAAGTCTTCATCGGTGTTGGGCACCTGAAGTCTTCATCGGTGTTGGGCATCTGAAGTCTTCATCTGTGTTGGGCATCTGAAGTCTTCATAGGTGTTGGGCATCTGAAGTCTTCACAGGTGTTGGGCATCTGAAGTCTTCACAGGTGTTGGGCATCTGAAGTCTTCATCGGTGTTGGGCATCTGAAGTCTTCACAGGTGTTGGGCATCTGAAGTCTTCATCGGTGTTGGGCATCTGAAGTCTTCATCGGTGTTGGGCATCTGAAGTCTTCATAGGTGTTGGGCATCTGAAGTCTTCACAGGTGTTGGGCGTCTGAAGTCTTCACAGGTGTTGGGCATCTGAAGTCTTCATCGGTGTTGGGCATATGAAGTCTTTATCGGTGTTGGGCATCTGAAGTCTTCATCGGTGTTGGGCATCTGAAGTCTTCATCGGTGTTGGGCATCTGAAGTCTTCATAGGTGTTGGGCATCTGAAGTCTTCACAGGTGTTGGGCATCTGAAGTCTTCACAGGTGTTGGGCAGTGTTGGGCATCTGAAGTCTTCACAGGTGTTGGGCATCTGAAGTCTTCATAGGTGTTGGGCATCTGAAGTCTTCATAGGTGTTGGGCATCTGAAGTCTTCACAGGTGTTGGGCATCTGAAGTCTTCATAGGTGTTGGGCATCTGAAGTCTTCATCGGTGTTGGGCATCTGAAGTCTTCACAGGTGTTGGGCATCTGAAGTCTTCACAGGTGTTGGGCATCTGAAGGGTGTTGGGCATCTGAAGTCTTCACAGGTGTTGGGCATCTGAAGTCTTCATAGGTGTTGGGCATCTGAAGTCTTCACAGGTGTTGGGCATCTGAAGTCTTCATAGGTGTTGGGCATCTGAAGTCTTCATAGGTGTTGGGCATCTGAAGTCTTCACAGGTGTTGGGCATCTGAAGTCTTCACAGGTGTTGGGCATCTGAAGTCTTCATAGGTGTTGGGCATCTGAAGTCTTCATAGGTGTTGGGCATCTGAAGTATTCAGAGGTGTTGGGCATCTGAAGTCTTCATAGGTGTTGGGCATCTGAAGTCTTCATCGGTGTTGGGCATCTGAAGTCTTCATAGGTGTTGGGCATCGGAAGTATTCAGAGGTGTTGGGCATCTGAAGTCTTCACAGGTATTGGGCATCTGAAGTCTTCACAGGTGTTGGGCATCTGAAGTCTTCATCGGTGTTAGGCATCTGAAGTCTTCATAGGTGTTGGGCATCTGAAGTCTTCATAGGTATTGGGCATCTGAAGTCTTCATAGGTGTTGGGCATCTGAAGTCTTCATAGGTATTGGGCATCTGAAGTATTCAGAGGTGTTGGGCATCTGAAGTCTTCAGAGGTGTTGGGCATCTGAAGTCTTCATCGGTGTTGGGCATCTGAAGTCTTCATAGGTGTTGGGCATCTGAAGTATTCAGAGGTGTTGGGCATCTGAAGTCTTCACAGGTGTTGGGCATCTGAAGTCTTCACAGGTGTTGGGCATCTGAAGTCTTCATCGGTGTTAGGCATCTGAAGTCTTCATAGGTGTTGGGCATCTGAAGTCTTCACAGGTATTGGGCATCTGAAGTCTTCATAGGTGTTGGGCATCTGAAGTCTTCATAGGTGTTGGGCATCTGAAGTATTCAGAGGTGTTGGGCATCTGAAGTCTTCACAGGTGTTGGGCATCTGAAGTCTTCATCGGTGTTAGGCATCTGAAGTCTTCATAGGTGTTGGGCATCTGAAGTCTTCACAGGTATTGGGCATCTGAAGTCTTCATAGGTGTTGGGCATCTGAAGTCTTCATAGGTGTTGGGCATCTGAAGTATTCAGAGGTGTTGGGCATCTGAAGTATTCAGAGGTGTTGGGCATCTGAAGTCTTCATCGGTGTTGGGCATCTGAAGTCTTCATAGGTGTTGGGCATCTGAAGTATTCAGAGGTGTTGGGCATCTGAAGTCTTCACAGGTATTGGGCATCTGAAGTCTTCACAGGTGTTGGGCATCTGAAGTCTTCATCGGTGTTAGGCATCTGAAGTCTTCATCGGTGTTGGGCATCTGAAGTCTTCATCGGTGTTGGGCATCTGAAGTCTTCAACCCAGTACTGGTTAGTTTTTCTGTAACTCAGCTGCTGAGTCATCACATACCTACCCAGCACTGGGTCAGTGTAACCCAATGTTGGGTAGTCTGTGCCAAACCAGTTTAAACTGGATACATTTGTCAATGGTCATTTTGTGTTGTTCTGAGAGAAAACTTCCTGAGGGGAAATTTCTCAATAAAATTAAGGTTTGTATTACATTGTATTCCTATCAAATTATTACTGTACAAAGAGGAAAATGACTGTAGTCTCATTTTACCTTTTTTGTTTACATGTAAGTCACAGGTATTGTCTGTTGGGAACGTTAGCAGAACGACGCGCCAGCACCGCCATGGAAGTTTCACCTCCCGCCAAACGAATGCTGAAACTTGCTATTGAATAAAAAATATTGTATATGAACTGTTTCTGTCCTATATATATATATATCAGAGGTGGGCATAGATAATTTTTTTTTATCTAGATTAATCTAGATTACTATTGAAATTAATCTCTAGATTAAAATGGCTCATTTGAATTCTCCCGAAGGCATTCAGAATATGTGTGCTACCCAAATAATGACTAAAAGTAAGTCTTTGAGAATAGTTTGCCTCGCATAGGGATGTGCATTTCTGCCAAAAATGCCATTCGACAATCGAGGAGCAAAAGTCGAATATCGTAAAAAACAAAAACGCAATGACAGAAAGGGAGGCCAATTTCATCTTTAGCGATTTGTCATCAAACAAACTGTTTATTAATTGAACAAGTAACATGTTTTCGTCCTTTTTTTAACATAGTAGGCTAATTGGAAGAAGAAGAAAAAACAATACGCATGACAGTCCGTTTTTGCATCGCCAATGCTCGTTAGATCAAAAAATAATGTCATCATATGTCATAAGAATTTTATGTGAACCT
The DNA here is from genome assembly GCA_029959095.1 of Rhinichthys osculus. Lineage (NCBI taxonomy): Eukaryota > Metazoa > Chordata > Actinopteri > Cypriniformes > Leuciscidae > Rhinichthys > Rhinichthys osculus. Next base: position 3,123,324 of record JARWKJ010000003.1, read on the forward strand.
GCCTTGATACTGGTGAATTGATACTTGATACTGCCTTGATACTTGAGTGTGAATTGAAAGTGCTTCAGTGATTCAGTGCGCGAGGAACTGAACAGATCAACTGATTTGCGAACCGATTTAGACAGATCATCTGACAACTTGTTTGATGAAGTCTTTGAACAGAATCGACTCAAAAGAGTGATTCATTTGTAAATGAGCATCGCTCATGCCCATACAAAGGACACAGCGCGCTTGGAATAAACTAATTTAACAACGTATTGCATTAAAATAAAGTAACGAGAGGACGTCGCCCAACGTAACAAAGTAAAAGTACACCTTGTGTCCCTGACAGGAAAATATCCTACTGCGCGATCTGTGACAGTAGGCGCGGCGTCATACTACACATTAGAATTGCGCGAAAATATAAGATATTCGAAAAAGCTATTTATGATCCCAACCCAACTTTGATTAACGGCGATATTTTTTGTATCGCCCGATAAGAGTCTCACGTTAACGCCTATAACGGCCCAGCACTAATATATATATATATATATATATATATATATATAACAGAGATTTTAGAGTGCATTTTTATCATTTAAAATGAAAACCTTCAATATCAAATTGACTGACCCAGCACTGTCAAAAAACAACCCAGTAAATGGGTTAATGTATAAAACCCCAACAAGCTGGGTAAAAATAACCCAGCATGTGTTCTGTCCAATATTTACACAACGCTGGGTTGCAAAATAACTCAGAAATGGTTGTTTTTAACCCAACATGTGTTCTGTCCAATATTTACACAGCGCTGGGTTGCAAAATAACCCAGAAATGGTTGTTTTTAACCCAGCATGTGTTCTGTCCAATATTTACACAACGCTGGGTTGCAAAATAACCCAGAAATGGTTGTTTTTAACCCAGCATGTGTTCTGTCCAATATTTATACAACGCTGGGTTGCAAAATAACCCAGAAATGGTTGTTTTTAACCCAGCATGTGTTCTGTCCAATATTTATACAGCGCTGGGTTGCAAAATAACCCAGAAATGGTTGTTTTTAACCCAGCATTTTTTAGAGTAGGCAGAGCTTAATGAGTCATTGTTTATCTTGTGTATTGTTAACGGTTTGGTATTTCTCTTCATGTTTTGAAGACTCTAAATAATATCTGCGTCAAGTGTGTTTGGATTGCACTACACTGCTGGCGTTGTGTGAACCAGTGTTATATATCGGTTTAGCTTGAGATGGCACAAAGCACTTGTGTTATACATGCATAAATGCTTTCTTTTGTCTTTGGTCATGAACAAAGAAGAGCGAGTATTTATGAGTAATGCATTCATTTTAGATGTTCTGATAATAAAAGTGTAGTATGAATTAGAGGCAGGAGACACAAAATCTTCATGTCTTTTCTCCTCCAACAGTTCTTTGTGTTTTAGGAGGGGTAAAAACATCCCCAACAAAGCCATTTTCCCCCAAAGTTCAGAGGGAATTGGAGGAAAAAAACACACACAGAGTTATTAAAATTCATGTGCGCAGCTCAGCTTCACAGCAGATGTCGGCATAATTAAAGAGAGAAAAAAGTATGAAATTAATTTCAGGTTTAATGTAAATTTCAGTGATTGGCAGAGCTGTGCTAATCACCACTCATGTACAAAGAAAATATGCACGCCCAAACGCCACACACATATACACAAACAAACACACACACGCACACACACACACACACACGCACGCACGCACCCACACACACAGACACACACACACACACACACACACACGCACACACACACTTGACCACCAAGTAAAACTCTAGATGATGTATTTGCACAGGTGCATTACTGAAATTCTCCACAGCTTTGATTCTAATGTGCATGCATTACGGTCAGAAACACCTTGCTGGGTTCTTTTTTGTTGTGTATGCATGTTAAATGTGTCTTTGTGTCCTCTCATATTCTTCTATTCTCCTGTGTGGTGCGTCCTCACACATGTCCCCGGTCCCCTCACAGATGGAGCCGAACACAAGCACCACACGCCAGCTGTCCAGGATGCAATTACGATGGGCTCACTGCCTGGGGAGAGGGACCAAACCATTCATAATTCACCACTCAAACTGAGGAAAAGAGAGCCAGAGAAACCTTTAATGCACATACCTGTCTCTCACGCCAGCCAAATCAAGCTCACGTGGTCATTGCTTGATGTGTGTAATGCCTTATGTGTGTTAATACACGGCTATCACTCTAAAAAATGCTGGGTTGTTTCAACCCAACTTTGGGTCAAATATGAACAAACCTAACCGTTGGGTTACATTTTTAAATTACATTTTAAATAACCGTTGGGTTACATTTTTAAATTACACCCAACGTTTGGGTTAAAACCATATTTGACCCAAAGTTGGGTTAAAACAACCCTGCAGTTTTTATGCGATCGGGAGGACACCTTTGTTTCCTCGAGTTCTGCGTTATCTGTTTTACTTTATTTATTAAAAAAACCTGCATTTAGATCCTCGCATCCACCTGCTTTCTCCAGCACTTTACATAAAAGTCCACACAAGACAAGGGGAACACAAGACAGGAGTCATGACAGATATTGTCCGGAGTGATCGGACACATATTTTAAACACACAGATATTACACATATTTGGATCACTTTATTTGGTCATACTTTATTTGGTAACACTTTATTTTACACTGTTCTTGTTACATATGTTACATGTACTTACCATAGTAATAACAGTAAATTATGCATTAATATGAATAAATTATGAATTAATATTACCTCAGTACTTAAATATATAATTACACTGTAACAATGACACCTTAAAGGTTTTCTTGTTACAGTGTTATACATTTAAGTACTGAGTAATATTAATCATTATTGAGCTTTGCCTTTCTTGCCTGTACAGCCTGTTTACAGGAGTTTTACAATACAGTCATATTGTTATGATTAGTGTCTCCGTGGAAATAGTTGTTGTACTTGACATTCAATGCAACTGACTCTCTTTTTAGCTCATCCATTTATTAATTCTGTGTGCAGAACAGTCAGAAGAGTTGTAAAACCTCCAAAAATGAAATGAAGTTAAAAAATTATTAGGTAAAACCTTATTTTGATGGTCCGCTTTAGACATTCTATTTACTATAAGAAACTTTGCAACTACATGTCAACTTATTCTACCAACCCGAACCCTAATCAGAGAGTTAGTTGGCTTATAGTTGCAAAGTTACTTATACTTAGTATAATGTCTAAAGAGTAACCAACAATTATAATCATATAACATCAGAGTTAGAAAGTTGCTCCCTCCTAAAAAACCAAGGTATGGGAAATATGTTATTGTGTAAAACAAATTACCATCAGTATAAACGTGACTTAAATAACGTCTATAGTTTATGGAAAATGTCAAATCATTATATACACTTGATCCATTGTTTAAATAACATGTCAAATCATCATTACATCCATAAAACTGTATATTATGGTCTAATATACACATTGTGAAAATAAGGTCACTGTGATTTACTGGTGTTTTCTTCAAGTAAAATATTATTAACCGACTGACCATATTACCATGCTGGAGGCAGGAATGCTGGACCGGCTGAGGGACATTTGAGGAGGATTTCTCTATGGAGTTATTTACTGCAAATGTCCAAGCTGATATTTATTATACAACAAAAGTTAATGGTGCTTACAGCAGTCAAGCAAGCCTTTTATCATAAGGCTTTAGAAGACGGTATTATTGTGTGGAACGTGGCAAACTCAGAGACGAGGTGTTACTGCTCCGAGACACGAAGGTTGAGATCCAAATGCAGCTTTATTAGGGTTAATCCAGACACAAGAAACAGGCAATGGTCGAAACACAGGTAAGCAGTCCAAACAAACAAACCAGGAAACACAGGCAGGGGTCAGAGGCAAAAGAGTAATCCAAGGAACAGGCAAGAAATCCAAAAACCAAGAAACCAGGGAAAACGCTCGGAAATGCAGTGCAACAACATACAAAACGTCGCCGTGAGTGAATGAGTGAGCAAGGCTGAAATAGGCTGAGACTTACGCTGCGTTCCAGGCGGGTTTTTAAACACGTAAATCACGACTTCAAACCACGACTCACGACTTTGTAGCGTTCCAGGCCAGTCACGCCAAACTACCTGAGCGCAAGGAATTGTGGGAGCTAGATGTAAACAAACCAGCATGGCGGACCTTACGGGGCTTATGCGCATTTGTAATCATTTCTGTCGCCAAAGGTGCTTACTCCTTGTTTATTTGAGGCAATAGGCCAGATAAGCTGTTAAACCTTTTATTTTACTTTATTTGTATATTTGGAAATGTATTGGTATTGGTATTTATTTATCAATGGACTGAAAACTAGTTAACGTTATATTGTCCTAAAGTGTATTCTCACCGTGTCCCGCCTGCAGAAACACTGCATCCGTAGGGGCTGCCATTGTTGTTTTGTATGGTTTCACAGGCTATGTGACCAGTGGCGCCTCCAGAAATTTCTCATAGGGGTGGCCAGATGGGGCCACTTAAAATCTTGGGGTGGCACACCAAAACTATAAACCATAATTTCAGAATTTTATTCTACTGTTGTAGTAAACCGGCCTGCAGAAAACTATCAGAAAGACTTAAGGAAACTCCTACTGATATACTTTGGGTTATTGTGTTATACTTAATGTTAGCTTACTAATGATATTAGTAGGGCCCTATTAATATATATTATATTATATATTATGATATATATATATATATATATATATATATATATATATATATATGAGAAATATATAAGGGCCCTCGCCCCGCGGCAAATTTCCAGATACTTACATAATTGTGATGAATTTAATCCTTTTTAAGTTATTATTTTGCAGTGTAAGATTACAGTTAACACCTTTAAATATTACATAAATGTACTATGAATTTTTAATAAACTTAATGAGTGCATAAATCAGCAGCAAAAAGTAATTCTTGAAAAAATCTGCACAGTAATTTTTATAAAATCTAAATATGTTAATAAAAACAAATTACTATTAGTTCTCTTATAAAATTCAATCAGGCAATCATACATTTCACAATTTTATATTATGTCAAGAATTCAGAAGTGCATATATAGCCTACACTACAAAGAAATAATATACAATTAAATTATGCTTATTTTAAATGTATTGAGCAGGCTAGGTATAACAAAATATATTGGCTTTTAATAATATTTCAGTGCGCAAACCGATGATAACATGAAAAACAGAGCGCACACAGCGTGTATGCGCATCGCGGGTGCAGAATGATGTGCTCAAAGCCACATGGTGACTCTGTGTGCAGCGCTGCGTTTAAAAGTTCACGTCACAAAGCGAAAAAATGTCGAGCGCACAAATCCTAGTGCGATTTGTTCCTTTGTTTCAGTTTTATAAACCAGTTATTGTGCGTTTGATGCCGATTCATAGTCCTTAGTGATGTGTGTGTGATGATCTAGCAAGCACACGGTAGTGAGTCGTTTAAAAACAACAACAAACTCCAACAAAATAAAGTAATTTTATGCAAATCTACAGCCTTTTATCTACAGATCATGCATTATAATGTGAATATATCATATTGGAGAGAGTTTTACCGTGCATCCAAGAGGCGCGCGCGCTGTTTGAATATGAATGGAGAATGATTGACAGCCGCAGAGGAGGGAAAACGAGTTTCCGTATACTTTAATGATGTAAATAGACTTCTGTCCCTCACATTAAGCTATGGAATGACTTCAGATGACTTTGTCACCCAAACTGACGTGAAAAAAGCGAGAGGCGACGAAAAGCGCGCTGTTTGCATCCCTGCTTGTCAAAACGTGGCAAAGACACATTAAAAAGCTGCTGTCACAGTGTACTGTAACCATTGGCACTTAAAAAGCACGTCACACGACACATAATGCCCCGTCTTCTTTTAATAAAGAATATGTTTGACTTATTTATGAAATGCATAACTGATGCTACTAAAATTTATTCTGGCCATTGGGGTGGCCGGTGGGGTGGCATTGTATGTGACGTCAGAGCTCGTAACTGGGAGTACATCGATCTAGTACGAGTTCACGGGTGGGAAGTCACGGGTTTGACTGCCGTTCCAGTGTACCTTCACGGGTATAAGGTTGGAAAAACACGGGTTACAGGTTGCCTGGAACGCGGCATAACAGGGTAATGAGACACAGGTGAATGCAATCAGTGATGATGAGTCCGGGCAGTGAGTTATGGGAAATGTAGTTTTTGAGGGAGTGATAATAGTCTGGTGTGGAGTGCCCTCTGGTGGCTCTCAAGGGCACTCCAGCTGGTGACCGTTACACGAGGGAGAGATGGATCTAAATGCAGTGTTTTATTAAAGGAATATCACAATACAAAAAAAAACTAAACTAAACACAAGGAGACTGAACTGTGAACACCAACATACAGCCACAGAAGGACAAGACCCGACAACGACACACTGGCGTAATCATAGATATCCATAATAAAGGCTAGATGTCATCACCGGCGGCCATCTTGTCACAGGCAAGCTTTCTGGCGGGCTCTGTGGTGCCTGATGTAAGATGAGTGATCAGCACCAACACAAATACTCTTATCTCGCTGAAATCTTGACGGATTTACAAACGGTTTGGTTTCTTACAAACGTTATTAACGTGGCTTTAATTCTGGATGATTATTTATTTATACACTTATTATTCATAAGTATGCAGTGTCATAACTACATCTCTGACGTTTATAACAAACCAAACCGTTTGAAAATCGGAAGAAAATTGAGCAAGTTATGGTTATTTAAAAAGTACATGCGCCATTAAAACACAATGTTACGAGTGAGCGAGCTGACTGTGGCAAGATGGCCGCCAGGTGCGGACGTCGACCTCCATTGGCCAGCAGCGCGGACGAGACATCTAGCCTTTATTATGGATATCGATGGGCGTAATACACACTCAAGATAACAAGAAACAGGTGAGAGTAATCAATCGAAACAAAGGAACTAAATACAAGAAGTGAAACAGCAGGACAATTTGAGCAGAAAATATGCTTCAAAATAAAGGTCCTTGAACTAGGGGTTAAACGACTTCAGATATTCATGGTGAATGTAAAAGATGTGCTCTGATTTGTTGTTAACACGACAGAATTGTCCTTTTCATCACAGTGGCGTACACATGCTTTCTCTGGACTAGCCTAAGTATAATACTCCTGTATATCTTAACAAAGAATGCGGAAATGATTAAAACAAAACCTTCCCATATGCCAGGCTAAGTCAAATCTGTTCATCTTTTGGTGATCAACATTTATTTGTTTATTAGCAGCATCAGTTAGCATTCAACACAAATGAGCATTGTCCTGATAGCACATGTTCTTGACAGGAATATGACAGGAGCTTTCTTAGAAATGACAATCAAGTTCATATAGGCTTAGAAAGTCAGTATTCAGGAGATGGAATGAGTACAAACACAATGCCTACCAACTCAAAACAGTATTAACAAAATATGTTTGATATGTCTTTACCTGACACCAGATGAGTGACAAAAAAAAAATATATATATATAATTTTTTTGTCACTCATCTGGTGTCAGGTAAAGACATATCAAACATATTTTGTTTATACTATATATATATATATATATATATATATATATATATAATAAATATTAATATTTTGCAATGCAAAAAACTATTATTCTTAAAATTTATGAGAATTTTATATATATATATATATATATATATAGAAAATTCTCATACATTTTAAGAATAATAGTTTTTTGTATTGCAAAATATTATAAAAATATATACATATTTTTGAGAGTAGCTGTTCCCTGCATTGCTCTGATTGGTGGATCTCTGTTTGGAATTGTGGGTAGTGTAGTTCTTTACTTGGAATATAGAAATTAAACAATTTTTTTTTTTTAAACACTCAAACCTGTTGCAAAATCTGCTTGAAAAAAAAAACGAAATTCCCATTTGTCTGGATTCCTATTCAAATGACTATATTTTGCCGTACAAATGAGCACCAGGCCGCATGGCTCTATATAAAGTGTTTCAGCCTCATAGCCAAATTAATACAGGCGTAGCAGAAAGCAAGAGACGAGCAAAAAAAAAAGTCAAGTGGAGGAGAGAGAAGAGGAGCCTGAGAAGCTGGAGAATATTTTCCAATTCACCAGATGTGAGTCATTTCATCTTGTGATTCAAATGAGGTTTGTGTTGTGTGAACAGATGTCCCTACCCCGCCTCTTTTATCAACATTAGCTGATTAGGTTTTAGCATTCAGCGCGCGCTGGTTCTGCCTCTCAGGTACAACCGCCCTCATCTGGGCCTGTGCAGCTGTGTGTGTGTGTGTGTGTGTGGGTGAGCGAGCGAGGCTGTCTGCCTCTCCAAGCAGAAACAACACACAGACCCTTCACCACTCCATGCTGAGAAATAACATCTTCCTCTCACACGAACACACAGACATGCACACACAGATTTAATGCGAACATGTTTGTGGACTCATAGAGGAAGCTCTGATGGATAAACGTGTCATGATGCGGTTGGAAAGCACCGTTTTATATATAGATATTACAGATTGTTAGAAAAATTCAATAGGTGCGTCCCAATGCACTATTCAGTAACACTTTACTTGAAGGGGTGTGCATAAGACTGACATGAGACCTTCATAACCATGACATGACATATGTCATGAATATGAAGTAGGGTTTATGCATGTTTATGACAACTGTCATTAAGTGTCTTTCGCTCAATAATGACACTTTGAATGCAAATATGACATTGTTTAAGATGTCTTTGTTATGACACCTTGACATAAACCATAACATCATAACCTGTCAGTGTCTTTGTCATGACAACTTGACATTAAATTAAGTTAAACTGTCATGTGGTTGGTTTTGACACTGGCTGTCATAAGGCCATTATAACTGTGTCATGAATATTTTCTTGACCTCGACTACAGTGGTACAGATTGAATTTGTCATTAAAAGGTTATAATGGCCTTATGACAGCCAATGTCAAAACCAACCACCTGACAGTTTAATGTAATGTTAACCAATAAAGCTAAGTGGTTTCTTAAGTTTGATAATTAATCTGCTATGTCATGTTTATGACAGGTTGTGTTGTCTTAGTTATGTCAAGTTGTCATGGCAAAGACACTGACAGGTTATGATGTATTGGTAATGTCAAGATGTCATAACAAAGACATTTCAAACAATGTCATATTTGCATTAAAAATGTCATAATTGAGCGAATGACACTTGTTGTCATAAACATGCATACAACTTCCTTCATATTCATGACATGTGTCATGTCATGATTATGAAGGTGTCATGTTAGTCTTATGCACACCCCTTCAAGCAAAGTGTTATCAACTTTATTCTACGTCATTAATTCTATGCCGTTCTACTTTAAATACCTGATGATGCACTTAACCGAAAAACTTCACTTCTCTGTTGACTGCGTAGTGCGTAGTGTATAGTGTCATTTGGGACACAGCTAATAATTTTTTCCATTTCATTTTATATTGTAACATTCAATTCAGTTTTATATCTGTATTTTTGAGATATTTATTTTTAATATTATTTTGAAATATTTTTTTAATATTTAATATTTTATGTTTTTAATTTTAATTTTAGTCCACGCTTTATTGTTTTTTTTTTTTTTTTTTGTTATTTGAAAAAAAAATTAAAAAGAAATTGCTTCAGCAAGTGGCTGAAATAAAATAAGTTTGTTATTGGTAACATTTTACAATAAGGTTTGAACATGAACTAATAATAAACTGCACTTCTACAGCATTTATTAATCTTAGTGTTAATTTCAACATTTACTACTACATTATTAAAATCTAAAGATGTATTAGTTATCATTAGTTAATGCACTGTGAACTAACATGAACAAACAATGAACAGCTGGATTATCATTATCTAACATTGACAAAGATGAACTAATACAGTAACAAATGTATTGCTCATGGTTAGTTCATGTTCGTTAATATATTACCTAATGTATGATAACACTTTATTTTAAGATGACGTATAGTTACAGTACAATTATTACACTTACTTACTATAGTAATAACAGTAACATATGCATAATTACTAACTCTAAACCGTAAGTACATTAATTAATATTACTCGGTACTTATTTGAGTAAGTTTAATGCACCGTCAAATAAAGTGTAACCCAAATGAGACCTCATTGTAAAGTGTTACCATGTTTTTTTAATATTTCATATCAAATAACAAAAGTTGCCTGTGATGATGCGGCACTTCATCAGAAAATGTTGTCAGCAAACGAACTGTGGCGGGTCTCTGGCGATCGCTTAATTCTATTTAGATTTTCAGTTTTGTCTTCATTATTTTCACACTCTAAATTTTTAATAAGTTCAGTTATGCAAAAAAATGTGCAGCTGCTAGTTTATTTCTTCGTAACAGTTTTTGTTACAATAATAACCGTACCTCATGCAGTTTGAAATAAAGCAGGAATAGAGTTAACTTCATTAAACATTCAGAGGCTCTACATATAAATTAACTAAATTAATAACTGTTTTACAACACAAATGAAGCATCACTGAACTGCTTAAGCTGGACTGTGGCGCTATTTTACACAAACTTTGTTGCATTATTTCCCTGTTATCTCTGTAAAGATGATTTGAAACTCTGTGTTGTGAAAAGCGCTGTATAAATAAAGGAGACTTGACCTGCATTGTACACTATGTACGTGTAATTTCCAGTAGGCCGATGCTGAACACACTCCTGCATCACACACTCCTCTGCGTGTGTGTGTGTGTGTGTGTGTGTGTGTGTGTGTGTGTGTGAGCCTTCAAGAACAATCTGCCAATGCGTTTCAGTGTGTGTGTGTGTGTGTGTGTGTGTGTGTGTGTGTGTGTGTGTGTGTGTGCGTGTGTTTGAGCATGTATGTGTGTGTTTGAGCATGTGTGTGTGTTTGAGCATGAGCATGTGTGTGTGTGTGCGTGTGTTTGAGCATGTATGTGTGTGTTTGAGCATGTGTGTGTGTTTGAGCATGTGTGTGTGTGTGCGTGTGTTTGAGCATGTGTGTGTGTTTGAGCAAGTGTGTGTGTGTGAGCATGTTTGTATGTTTGAACGTGTGTGTGTGTGTTTGAGCATGTGTGTATGTTCGAGCATGTGTGTGTGTTTGAGCATGTGTGTGTGTGTGTGTTTGAGCATGTGTGTGTGTTTGAGCGTGTGTGTTTGAGCATATGTGTATGTTCGAGCATGTGTGTGTGTTTGAGCATGTGTGTGTGTGTGTGTTTGAGCATGTGTGTGTGTTTGAGCGTGTGTGTTTGAGCATATGTGTGTGTTTGAGCATGTGTGTGTGTTTGAGCATGTGTGTGTGTTTGAGCATATGTGTGTGTGTGTGTGTGTGTTTGAGCATGTATGTGTGTGTTTGAGCATGTGTGTGTGTGTGTGTGTGTGTGTGTGTGTGTGTTTGAGCATGTGTGTGTGTTTGAGCATGTGTGTGTGTGTTTGAGCATGTATGTGTGTTTGAGCATGTGTGTGTGTGTGTTTGAGCATGTATGTGTGTGTTTGAGCATGTGTGTGTGTGTGTGTGTGTGTGTGTGTGTGTGTGTTTGAGCATGTGTGTGTGTTTGAGCATGTGTGTGTGTTTGAGCATGTGTGTGTGTGTTTGAGCATGTGTGTGTGTTTGAGCATGTGTGTGTGTGTTCGTGTGTTTGAGCAAGTGTGTGTGTGAGCATGTTTGTATGTTTGAACGTGTGTGTGTGTGTTTGAGCATGTGTGTATGTTCGAGCATGTGTGTGTGTTTGAGCATGTGTGTGTGTGTGTGTGTTTGAGCATGTGTGTGTGTTTGAGCGTGTGTGTTTGAGCATATGTGTGTGTTTGAGCATGTGTGTGTGTTTGAGCATGTGTGTGTGTTTGAGCATATGTGTGTGTGTGTGTGTGTGTTTGAGCATGTATGTGTGTGTTTGAGCATCTGTGTGTGTTTGAGGGTGCTCAGTCAGGTAAAGTGACCAGGCAAGAGTGTATATTTGTTAATGCAGTCATGGCAGCACAACAACGAAACCCATTCTCCATGTGCACCTGTTCAGCCCGTGACTCCAGCTTCACTCGCCACACAAAGGCCACCTCTGGCCCCGGGGTCACACTGAGAAGAGATGCATGCTGGGATAGAGAGAGAGAGAGTGTGTCCCCTGACACACACACACACACACACACACACACCTCCTCCCTCTTCTGGAGTTTATCGGATGCGCTCAGCTTTGGCTCTCATTAAAAAGCACCCATTATCCCGACATTTGCACGCATCACATGCAAAACTAATTTACTTTTAAGAAATTAAAAGTTCATTTTAATTGAGCTCACGCTGCAGTATGCAAATGAAGAGTATATAATGTACACTGATGCAGAGACAACATGCCGGAGCTGAATTAACTCTTTCTTTCCTGGTGCGAAGAGAACCATAAAACACTGTGTTTACACCGACTCACTTGAGATAAGGAGTCGTTCGTAACCTTGTATACTCAGATTAAATGCATTATGACACATAGATTATTTAATAAATAGATTATATAGCTCTTTTGGGCATGAGAAGTATGGAAGCTTGTTTCTGTCACGGAATAAACAAGTAAAAAAGGTAACAGCGACTTTTTATCTCACAATTCTGACTTTTTTTCTTGTGAATGCGAGTTTAAATCGGACAATTTGACCTTTTTTCTGAATCGCAAGCAGTGGCTTTTGCATGTGAGCACACTCACATTTTCTTCATGAAATGTAAAAATCTAGATAGTATAACTGTAAAAAGCCTGATTTAATAATAATAATAAAAAAGAGCTCTTTGCATTCAAATATAATAATGGCTTACTCAAAAAAACAAAAACAAAAACCGGGCCGAATAAAATTTGGCACCATTTTTGGCACAAAATCTCGTCTCAGCACTTTTTAATGAATGGCTACGCTATTTTTAATATTGTCATTTTATCTGAATATTTTTATTATTATTTATTTTTTAATACTTTTTTTGTAAGATTTAATCAGCTGAAAAGTTTGAGGTCAATTGATCTAATTTTGTGTCTCTGGAAAATAGTGATTATGTTGAATATCAAAGTTGTCTATTTGTTAATGAGGGATTTGTGGACACATTAATCTTTCAAGGTTTGTGGCGTAAAAGTTATAGTTTTTATTTTGAGGTAGAACGATAAAATTAGACCCTTGGGGTAAGATGGGCCACCTAGAATTGGCACAGAAGGCCCGAGTGGCAAGTTGTTCTAGTGCTATTATTTTTAAATTCAATAATTATTGTAATTAATGGAGTTATTATTCAGTATTTCCATGAATTAGATATCTTCGTTTTCATTCAAACCTATAGGTTAGTTAAGTGAAATCATTCAATGTGCATTCATAGTGTTGCTATTATGACATACCTTCAATTAAAAGATTGGCACTTTAATAAGTGAATATTTCTATGTCTTTACATAAGTAGAATAATTTTACCATAAATCTATTTTACTGGGATTCTGCATTTTAAGTCATCGGTTATTCAATTATTATCAACTAAATTGTCAAAATGTAATTTTAAATAGAATAGTTGATTTAGTATTTTAAATTGATGACACTTTAAAAAATATTTCAAATTGAATAAGACTTATATAAAAAATCATTTATATATTTAATTAAAAAACAATAGCCGTACACTCTGAAAAACAAAATTTGGGTTGTTACGTCTGACCCAGGATCTGGGTAACACAAAAACTACCCAAACACTGGGTTGTTACGTCTGACCCAGAATAGTTGATTTATTCTGGGTCTGGGTAACACAAAAACTACCCAAACACTGGGTTGTTACGTCTGACCCAGGATCTGGGTAACACAAAAACTACCCAAACACTGGGTTGTTACGTCTGACCCATGATCTGGGTAACACAAAAACTACCCAAACACTGGGTTGTTACATCTGACCCAGGATCTGGGTTACACAAATACTACCCAAACACGGGGTTGTTATGTCTGACCCAGGTTCTGGATAACACAAATATTACCCAAACACTGGGTTGTTACGTCTGACCCAGAATAGTTGATTTATTCTGGGTCTGGGTAACACAAAAACTACCCAAACACTGGGTTGTTACGTCTGACCCAGGATCTGGGTAACACAAAAACTACCCAAACACTGGGTTGTTACGTCTGACCCATGATCTGGGTAACACAAAAACTACCCAAACACTGGGTTGTTACATCTGACCCAGGATCTGGGTTACACAAATACTACCCAAACACGGGGTTGTTATGTCTGACCCAGGTTCTGGATAACACAAATATTACCCAAACACTGGGTTGTTACGTCTGACCCAGGTTCTGGATAACACAAAAACTACCCAAAACTGGGTTGTTACGTCTGACCCAGGTTCTGGATAACACAAATACTACCCAAACACTGAAGAATTACCCCAAAAGACTCACCCCAGGATTTGGGTGGAAAATATAACCCAAGATTTTTGTGTAGGAGTAGTCCCAAGAATGTGTGTGAATGTATTTATGTGTGTGTGTGTGTGTGTGTGTGTGTGTGTGTGTGTGTGTGTGTGTGTGTGTGTGTGTGTGTGTGTGTGTGTGTGTGTGTGTGTGTGCACGCTAAGACAGCTTCAGGGAATCAGCCAGGGAGTTGTGAAACCCGTCTCCGAGGACAGGCATTGACTCTCTCTGCAGGCACTCGGGTCCTCAGGGTCATCGTGAGAGGTCAGACCGCGCTGTGAATAACACACAGAATGATGTCAGTCTCCTCTCGGTAGAAAGGTCATCAAGCATGAGATGTGGGTCACCACCTCGGATTTGGGCAGGTCAATAACATCCAAGTCACCTGGAACCCACTGCAAAGAGAGAGAGATGAACGATCGTTTCCCATCACCTTCTCAGTCTCTCGAGTTTCTTCAGGCTGCAAATTAGAAATGGTAAAAAAAAATGGTAACATAATAGGATATAAGGGCCCTTTCACACCTACCTTGTTTGGTCCGGATTTTTGGACTTTCAGTTTGATCCGAATCAAACTCACAGGTGTGAAGCCTCCCCGAGACACGGTCCGGACCAGACAGACGGAATTCGGTCCGATGAAAAGACGTAGTCTCGGTCCGGATCACACTGAACAACAGTTTGGTTCGTTTCTAGTGTGAAAGCATTTTCTGTATGGTTCGGACTTTCAGAGCATTAGGAGGTTTCGGTGGTTCCCGCAGGATTGCTCGAGTCTTCTCCTCCTTTCCGGCCGGCGACGATGAAATGTTCGCACAACGAGGACGTTCATTTGGTGAATTTGAACTAGCCTGGAGTACAGTCGGTGCAGCAAGTACTAATGCCGTAATAATAACAATATAGTGGCAACGATATGCGTCTGTTCATTCATTCTTGTCAAAGTTTTTTTATTTATTTTATTTTTATGACGTCATACACACGTCCGTTTACAAACCAATCAATGTCGAGATGCCGCCCACATAGATGATGACGACAGGACGCACGTATGTCCTGTAGAGTTCTTTAGTGCGCTCGCATAATTGCAATGTGAAACCAAACCAAGACTTACCGAATGTATAAAATGTATCCAAACATGAACTTTGGTTCAGCCCTTGGTGCGGACGTCCAGGTGTGAAAACGCCCTGAGGACGAGCCTCAGACGTCATGCATAAAGCTCCCTACACACTGAGTCCGAAATTCTTCTCCGAAATTTAGAAAAGATAAGAATTCGGATCTGGTTTCATTTTCTGTGTTTTTTGCATCCGCAAGTATTTTGAGAGTGTTTTGACAGTTCAGAGCCACCGTACAAGCGAACGCCAAATCCAGACCTGTCCAGGATTAATTGGTTTCACAGAAATGGGTGAATTCTTTTTAATATGTCAAGTCAAAGTTTATTTATAAAACACTTTTTAAGTGTTTATCAAAGTGCTGTCCACGCATATCACATATCAATGATACAAACAGTCAACAGCACAATAAAAAAGCAACTCTCACATAGCGTCAAATATGTCTCAGAAATATGTGGCTCCAGTATCGCTAGCAAAGCATCAAACTGAGCCACTGACATCCTGAAGTAAACTTTAAATCTCTCGGGATAATCCCGCAGCGAACTTTCCTTTCTCTCTACGCAATCTCAGGATTGGATGGACCCAATATTTGAGTTTGAGTTTCTTTATTGAAAGGGACAATGCACATTAATTAACATGAGTACAAGGTCCAACATGTAAATGTGCCAGATTTAGCCATACAGGCTAATTTTCATCTGCAGTCCCTAGCAGGTTAAAGATTAAAACAATAAATACACTACTACAATAAATCTACAATATCTTTTTATAAAGTGAGAGGACAACAAAATCATCCTCGCTGCTTTAAGACTCCATTTTGTATTGTTTTGCACATTTTTTTCACAACGGATTAATTGATACGCATCAGATTGTGTGTGCAAGGTTTCTGTGCGTGACTAATTTATAGAACGGCGTACACGAAAAAACGCAAACGAACATTTCGGACTCAGTGTGTAAGGACCTTATTTCGTGTCCGAAATTTTCACACGTTAAAAAATAAATACGACCTCACGTTATGTCAATCACGCTTGCACACTGCCTCCGAAACTTTCGTCCGTCATAAAAAAAAATCGGATTGGGTTCGATTTTCTGCGTTTTTCGCATCCGTAGCAAGCAGTTTGAATGGTCTTTCGACAATTCAGAGCCACCGAATCACCAATACGAAAAAACACACAAAAAAAATTCGGAGCTTAAGACACTAGCCGCGTTTCCATCACCCTTCAAATTGCGCAAATTGAAATTACGAATTTAAAATACGCCCCATGGAAACGCGTCAATTTCGTTTTCACGCTCGCATGAGGAGGTTTTTCAGGCAATTCGAAAAGGGAATATTTCACAAAACTGCAATGGAAACAGCTTTTCGCATTTACAGTCACATGACGTACGTTAGAGTCGATCATTCTTTAAAGAAGTGTGTGTTTGGACAGAAGACGAGACCGTTCTTCATTAAACTCATAAAAGAAATACTGGATTCTGAACAACAAAGAAATGCCACAATTCATCAAGATCTTGAAGCAGAAATGAGGGAGAAACACTCATATGAGCCGCTCACGAGTATAAGGGTCGAATAATTGAATAACACGCCTATGTCTCCTATTAATAACAATAGCTAGTGCGGCGGCTGAGATACACGTAAACCCACCAACATCCATCGCCATGATTTTTGAATGATTTATCGCGAGAGGAAAAAATGACGTTTTAGTCACATAACAACAATTACTAGAAACACCGTCAGTTCGCAATTGTTTTTTATCGACATTTAGAAAATACCGCAAAAGTTTTGCGCAAATCGGTAATGTAAACGCGGCTAGTCGGCTAGTGACTGATGGATTAACTCCTGAAACTGGAGTCTGAATCTCCATGCCATCGTTAGATTCTCCACTCTGTGATTGATCAGAGATAATCAATAAGGAGGATTTCACAGATCAATAAAACGAGGGTAATGCGTGCCTGCTCTCGGCGGGCGCTGCCAGGCTGTGTGTGCGTTAGCGGACTCTAATGAGGGGAGTGTTGATTTGGCATGGGCCCTAATAGGATCAAAGAGCCCATTTGGCTTCCAGTTGACTGACAACATCACTGGGCTGGCAGGAGACCAGAGAAAGAGAGAGAGAGAGAGAGAGAGAGATACTGTATAATACACCAACATCCACGTGTGCGCACCCTCAGAATGGGGATAGTGTTACATACGCACATATGGTAGCATGATACACACACACACACGTCAACACAAACGCATGGCTGTGACACCAACACATATGTACTGCAATAATATCACCATCTACATATCCACACTTTCAGGGAGGTGTTGTGCCCAGACAGACAGGTGTGTGTGTGTGTGTGTGTGTGTGTGTGTGTGTGTGTGTGTGTGTGTGTGCATCTCTCACACATGCACGCATGAGCAATATTCTATTAAGCAAAAAAAAAAGTGTAATATGCAATAAAGCAACACTTCCAGGTGTGTGAGGACTACCTCAGGGCGTTTCAACATCCCTACACAAATGCTCACAATCTTTTTGTGCACAGGTGTGATCTCACATTTGCATATTTCATGGTTTTCCGTCTCATGACCTTTGTTGCGACGAAGCAGTGGGATGTTCATTGTACACATTTTGCAGTTTGCATGATGCATCTTATTTGTAAGCATGACTGTTTTGTCAGCATTTATATGGATGGCCTGAGGTTTCCGCACAACCGATACGCCATTAGCGACTCAAGGAAAATAAAACAAAGAGAACGAGGGGGGGAAAAAACACCTAAAAATACTCGCAACCCCATTGCATGGTGGAAAAACATCCCCCTTTTCTAAATTGGCATGCAAATTTTTTCAGGTTTCACCGCCACACTTCCCCCGTTCTCTGTCTGTCCCCCACCCACGATCCTTTGTCTCGAAATTAGTGAAGCAGAGTGCTCGGGCGGCTAATTACGTATTCAAATGAAAGAGGCTCGTTAATGTTGCACTGGGGAGAGAGGAGCTGATTGGGAGAGGATGATGGAATTGAAATTAGCGCTCGCTGCATCTGGAACCAGCCGAGCACGGCCCGGCAGATGCCACCTCCCGGGGGTGTTATGCGTGTGTGTGTGTGTGTGACACGAGGGGGGAAAACCAGAGGGTACTAGCAATAAGAAGGCTTTGTTTCAGCAGAGGACAAAAAGAACGGCACGTTTCACTCCAAAATGGAGCCAAAATGGCCGCCCTCCCCGCTGTGAGCTTGGCTCTGAGTGTGTAATCAATAGCGCAAGGGTGTCGCATCGACCCCTGGTGATTTTAACGGGTGGCGGTTCAAATGTTTGAAAGGTAGTCTTTCCCTCCAGCAATTATGTGGCTGAGAGCTCTACGTTTTGTTGCTGGCATGACTGTGTGTATGAGTTTTCCGATTTAGGCGCTTAGAGTGGTTGTTGAGTACTTTCTCTTGCACTTAGCCGTACGCTACACGTCTCTCAAGAGCTCTGTGCATCAGAGACTCGCTTTCATTCGGAAATATGTTTGGTTGCAATGTTTGAACGATACCTTTAAAACTGTATAAGGAAAACGTGAGTCCACGTGATCAACTTTAGAGGCTTTATACATACCATTATTTTAGATCTGAAACCAAGTACTGTTGTGTTATTATGCCAGTGGTTAAAATGTGTAGTTATAGCCATTTAATATTATGCGATTGTTAGTTCCTGTCAACTAATTCCAAAAGTGCTTATATTTTGAAGAAAAGCATTTTAAAAGCCCTGTTTTAATGTAAATTGAGATAATTAAAGTCAAGTTTCTATATAAGGCAAGGCAAGGCAGGTTTATTTATGTAGCACATTTCATACACAATGGTAATTCAAAGTGCTTTACATAGAAGAAATTAAAATAATCAAAAGAAATAAGAATTATTAAAAACAGTTTAGAATAAATAAAAAAAAAAAATACATTAAAAACATATAAGAATCACAATGGTTGTTTGTAGGAATGCACCGATATGAACATTTTGGCCGATACCGATAACCGATAATTTTGGCCGATGTATTGGCCGATAAATCTAAATCCAAGTTTTTCTATGATTTTTGAGAGCCTGATTACAAAAACAAAAGTCTCACAATTAAAAGCCATGTCCCAATCACACACTCATAATGTTCTCATTATGATTTTATGTCGCCTATGTGACAGACTTGTGCTGCACGTTGCACTGAACTTTCCTTTTTTGAAGTGATAAAATTGATAATTGTGACAATTTTGGTCACTATTATCGTGATGTGAAATTTTTAAACCGTTCCATCCTTACTTTAGTCACAGAACTTGGTTTTTAAAGGCAGACATCAAATTTATCAGTGATATTTTGATGCATAGTTTCTTGCCTCTTTCCATAAGAGTATTAATTCTCTCCTCGTGCACAACATGCAAACCATTCAAAAACCGGCAGCTGACTTATCGTCTGGAAAAAGAGACCAGCACTTCAGTATAATGGGTTTGCTTTAATAGTCTACCTTACTCATTAATTTTGACTACCGCATGATTCACACATTGTTTCATTTCTATTGTTCTGTAATGTGCATTACGCTGAACATGCTATAGATACAGTTTGCCTCTGTCTCACTTTACCTGGAAAAAAGTAATGTAACCCTGCTTAGCGACAGCTCACACACACACACACACACACACACACACACACACACACCAAACCGACCCACCATATGCTCATATGCGTCCTTCAGTTGACATCTCCCTCACCTTCCCTTTAACACCTTTGCACACGTTTACATTCGCACACACACACACACACACACACGCACACACACACACACACCATAGAACACCATGCATCCCATAGGCAGAGCGTGTGTAAGGCTGGGCAAGGCATGAAGCCCAAAAGTATACTTCGGACATCCGCGTGCAGACCAATTTTTGGTTTTTCATAAATACGTGAATGACTTTAAAAAGTCCCCTAGGGTGCACACGACATACGTCTCGTTCAGATTGAAATCGGATCAGATTTTGCAAGTGTGAACAGCCAAAAATCACATGAAATGCAATTTTTAAAAGTCTGTTTCGAGCTACATTCATATGTGGTTTGAAATCCTATTCAAATCGCATTTCTGGAAATCTGATTCAGTCTGACCGCTCTGGGGTGTGTTTCCCGAAAGCATCGCTATAGCCAACTATGGTCGCAAACAAACAGCATCGCAGAGTTGTGTGTTTGTAACAACACTCTCGACCTGCGGTTAGAAGCAGAGTTTCATGTTTGCATGACATGTGGACTCAATACATCCTTATCTAGAGCAAAATAATCAAGCTGATATTCAATACAATCTGTGTCTTTTATTTAGAATACATACAAATGTCATTTGCGTCTTTTAGTTTGTCAGATTTAAAGCGTGGTTATTACTCCACCACATGCGTGACATCATTAACCAACGTGGTTGAACGACCAATTTGCGACAATATGGTTTCGGGAAACAGTCGTGACTAGCTAGTGGATTTCTTCAACGATGGATCGTACTGTGATAGTGAAGCATGAGTTACAGCGTTGTATGATAAACACACCCCTGATTGGATCAGTATGGCAAACCCCTCCATGTTGCGATTGTTGTTGTTTTTGGTGTATACCTTCCAACGTAACGTCGTTGCCATAGAAACTAATGCAGATATTCCGGGAAACGAAAGAGCGCCATCGGACACACACATCGGATCTGAACCGCTGCGATACACAGTGTGGACGGTCAATAAATTTAGTTCGGATTCCAATTGGATACACAAATAATCAGATTTGGACTATCAGTGTGAACGTGGAAAATGACTTGAGACTAGCACTGTCACTTTTGTGAATTTTTGAGACATAAGTGTTCATTGAATCGATTGTAAAATCGATTTTCCAAGTCTAAAGACGTTTCCATTTTCAACACCAAATACAGGCAAATCCACGGACACCTAACAGGCATTAGGACGAGCGTAAAGAGGGCTTGAGACACACAAGTCTGGAATATTTCTGATGATTTATTGGCGTGAAGTTTCAGCACAATGACAAACAGGAGCGCAACATTCAGGGATTGAGATTAACTCCCTCGACTCGACAAATGCGGGAAAAAATGAACTTTGGCGGGAAACGCTGTCAAATCACGAGCCAATCTGGCGTGTTTCTGTGTTTACTCACTTTGCTGGGGAAGATCATGTAAGACAAATCTGTGCGGATTTAGCGCAAATACTCAACTCGTGATCCTCCTGATATATTAAATACAGCGTATTGCAGAATCTGCACATTTCTGGCTTGAACACACACACACGTCACTACGCAACAAATAACGATGCGCTTGTTCACTTGCATTGAAGTAATAGCGAATATTAAAAAGCATTTGGTTAACAGAAAAGACATTGTTATTTTCCAACATCCGACATGTTCTGTGTACTGTATTGATCTGTCATCCTAAAACACATTTTTGGTAAAAAAAAAAAAAGGCTGTTAAAATCGATTCCCTATTTTCATTTTCGAAACTTGTGTTGGTTGGTCCGATCGATTGTGCAATCGATTTTTGAACGTAAATTGACAGCCCTACAAGACTGTACACTTGCAAATCCTCTCATTTTAAGTGCTTTTCTGTCCAATTTATGCTGTTTTAACAAATAATTTTATCAGGAGTGTTTATGGTGGGATTTGTGTTGTTGCTAGACGACACGCAACTTTTTATTTAAAGGTGTTTTTAAAGAGGATGCACATCTAGCCTTACCCTGGAGTTGGTACACCCTCCGCCTATTGGTAAGGCATGCTTTTTATAGCAATATGCATGACAAACGCAGAGTACACAAAGACTTTCTCATTTAGATGTAAAGCAGGAAGGTCCATTCAGCCCTATATGTTCTGCTTACACACACCCAGTTACAAACAAATCTTGTACCCAGAATGAGCAAACATACATGGTGATTCTCAGAATATGCACATGCAAATGCGCATGCACACACACACACACTCATCCTGTATTCATGGCTGCAGAGCGGTGCGGTCCGTGCCCCCAGGCGTGTAACCCTGTGCCCTGCAGGTATCATTAGAAAGAGCCTGTAAAGTCATTATTGATCCAGTGGCTGCTAATGTTATTCAGGATCATCTCCCGAGGGGCCGTGCTCAGACTGGTGGCCCTACACCTCTGCACTCGGACTCTTCCATCACTGTGTCACCGCATCCCACCGGCACATACAAATAAACACCTAATGCCAGCACACACACAGACCTGCACAAACACACACCCTGACAAAAGCATGCAAAGATACTAGATTTGTACGTTGCATGAATAAAATAGCAGAGGTGTTTGCCCTCACTGCCACAAGGATGTTACTATGCACAAAGTGTTTTTTACTATGTTGTTGCATTACAAAGCGGTTGCTAAGGTGTGGGAGGTTGTCAGGGTGTTGCTATGCACTTGCAAGAGATGTTTTGAGTGTATGTTTGCACATCGCTTGATCTATGATCTACTAAGGTGTTCTCATTGTTATGCAGTTGATGTGGTGTTCTTGATTGCTGGCTATGTGATTGTTAAGGTGTTTTGATTTTCTTTCTTTTTTTACCATATTGCAATGTCATTTCTAGGGTATAGTGAATGGTTCCACGCATTGCAGTGTGATTGTTAAATTCCCCCTTTAGTCAATAATTGTATTCCTTTTAACTCATCCTTGATCAGCAAAATTACATATTTAAAAATGTTTCCTTGAAAAATATTTCTTCATGCCTTAAAATATCTTGAATGTAACTCGACACCCTTGCCTCATTTAGAATGCACGGTTCTATGAATATGCAAATGAGCCCCGCCTCCACTCACTCACTCAGCTCAGAGATCCACTGGTTGACGATCACACGTTGATCTGATTGGTTACAAGGTCGTTTGTGACGTCAGAAACACCAGCGATTTCAAACCGTGTGTTTGAGACTGTCTTTGGTTCACTGCAGTTTTAAGCAGAAAATACTTCTGAATTTACATATGGTTTGTCTCAAAGCATATTAAAAGACATAAGCAACATTAAAAGCTAGATTTTCACCACAGGGGGAGTTTAAGGTGTCTCTCAATTCACTCCTTCAATGAAAGCCTGTAGTGGTCTAATTCTTAGGGTTTGTTTAAATCTCGTACCCTAATTATAATGCTTGCCTTAGCAAACCCCACTACTTAACACTTAAAATGCAAAAATTCCTGAGCATGGTATTATGTTCAATATAACACAGCAATGACTTGGTTTGCACACAGTGACCCCATTACAGAGTCTGCTTTGTTGCTTTTCTTTAGCTCTACGTGTGGTAAGTGGTAAGCGTTCTTGTCACCCGCAGAATGTGCCAGAAATCTGTCTGTACGTCCACCCCCCTCTTTTTTTGTTCTGACGGAGATGCATGGTGTTTCTAATTTGGCATGCAGACATTAATTCCAGCACAGCTGCTGCCTTCCCTCTCTCTCTCCGTCTCTGTATCTCTCCCTGCCATCATTTCACTCCCTCCTCCTTCCCCCCGGAAGGCTTTTTTCTAATGTACAACTTCAGAGATGCGCTGTAAATAAACAGCATTTGCTCTGCGAAGCATGGCTTCTCCTAAATACTACACACACGTATCACATTACAGAACAGTAGTGGGGGATGAAATACTCGGATTATGAGAAGACGTCCACTTACGCTGTTATCCAGAAAGCCTTCATAACTATCCTCACATTTCAAGTGCTTTTTGGGTAAATGGAGTGTGTTTTCGTGAATTAATACAATTTTGAATTACTGCAGTGAAATTTCATACACAAGTGGCATATCCATATTCCGATCCGAGTACATGAAATGCAACCAGCTGTTTATCTACGACTACACAGTAGATACTTGAATTCTGAGGTCAATATGCTCATAAATTAGTGTTGTGAATGGTGCTTGCCCATGCAGAACTCACTGATGCGATACTAGAGTGTTATGAGTATTTATTTTGTTGCTATGCTGGTGCTTGAGTTTTGTCCCAGACAGCAACATAGTGTCGGCCCAGATCCGGCCCACATCTGGGCCGTGTTGAATCCACGTGTATAAGATGTGGGCCGGATCTGGGCCGACACTTGCTGTTTACTGGTCCAAAGTTCCCCTACCCACCTTGAAAGTCTGTAATATTCTGGTCTCAATATAAGGGTCGGGTCCCTAATTCAGTAAGTTGAAGTCTGATCATTTATAGCACACTTCTGCTAAAAAACCGTACTCATTTTTGTCCATAGCACAGATGGCGTAGGAAGACTCCCAACCAGGGGTGCATTTCCCAAAAGCAATATTAGCCAAAAATGCAAGTTCCATTGAACTCTATTGGTAATGACAGAACTTGCTACCATAGTTGGCTTTGGGAAACACTCTTCAGCATAGTGGTTTGCCCAAATCCCTAAACCTACATCAGCAATAATATTAGTGAAGCTTGCATGCACTTATTCTTATTAATTCTCATATTATTTGCATCCTAAAGGTTTTCTTGTGCATTCACATTCCCAGCAAAATGCTTGCACATGTATCCCACCTACCCGGACGGTGGGGTAGAGTGGGTGCCAGCATTAATAATGGGACGAGTAGGCCCTAGAATTCCCCCAAGCATAGCAGGAGTAATGAGTTATTAGCTGGTAATTAGGAGCTAATGCAGCGGCGAAGAGTGTGCGGACTGGAGAGCAGTCAGGTGCATCTCAGGTGAAATCCCTCTCGCAGGTGGAGCTGGAGCGAGGGAGAGGGGTGGGAAAGGGAAGAGGTGATGCAAACGGAAGGAGGGAGAGAGAAACAGAGGGAGGGAAATCTTGGAAAGCTGCCGCCACATCTGCTCGTACATGATGTCAGTGATGCCGCTGTCAGCTGTCGGCTTGGACCGCAGTCAAGAACCTCATCGCCTCGCTCTCTGTGGACTTTCAATTCTGGGCTGTTTGTTTCTGCTTGTGTTCTCCCGTTTTATCTCTCGCTCTCTCAACACGTTGTTCTCCAGTGGGAACTGAAGCTTTGCTACAAAGGAAATGATCGCTTTCATGGTAAAAGTCAGTGGCTGTGACCCAAAAGCAACTTCAGCCTATTAAATGGCGTTATCTCTTTAAGGTGACCTACTGTATATCTGATTAAAACAAGATAAATACAAGTCTGAGACTTTATTCGAACCATCTGGAACTGATTGGATCATGAAAAAGGGAATGTACACGCTAAAAAATGCTGGGTTGTTTTAACCCAAATTTGGGTCAAATATGGACAAACCCAGTCATTGGGTCACATTTTTTTAAATTAAATTTTTTAACCCAATGTTTGAGTTCGTCCATATTTGATCCAAAATTGGATTAAAACAACCCAGCATTTTTTAGAGTGTATATGACAAGTGGTTTGAGGGGAGGGATTGGTGACATCAGCCGAAAAAGACATTTTCAGAGGCGGAGCAAGTTACTGTAAATATTTTGATTAAAGATTATAAACCAACTTTTTTTCTGTAGAATAACATGCCATGAGGAATCACTCACAATAATAAACTACAGTATATATACACTCTAAAAAATGCTGGGTTGTTTTAACCCATGTTTTGGTCAAATATGGACAAACCCAACAAATTTAACCCAAGGGTTGGGTTCGTCTATATTTGACCTAAACTTGGGTTGAAACAACCCAGCATTTTTTAGAGTGTTCGTCATGTTCACTTGATCTACTGTCAAATACCAAATATCTGTTAGATGCACTGTAAAAAAATAGGTTGTTTAAATCCATGTTTGGGTCAAATATGTACAACCCAACCAGTGGTTTAAATTTTTAAATTAACATTTTAAACCCAACGTTTGGGTTTGTACACATTTGACCCAAACATGGGTTGAAACAACCCAGCATTTTTCAGAGTGTAACTAGTTTATTTTATTGGATTTCTTTATCTGGATACAATGACCTTTTCCAGCCCTCTTCTCTTCATCTTCCTCTGCCTTCCCCCTCGAGTCCATCCTCAACTTCACCTCTCCAACACCACCAAGCAGGTTTGGGCATGTGGTCCTCAGGAGACGTGCCCTTGCAGCCATACGCTGCTTGTTATATCTTTGGCTTTTGAGTTCAGACAAGGGACAGACCCCTGCGCCTTTTCCAGAGTTTGGACCGTGGCAGGAGTGGAGTTTGGCTGGCCATGTTTATGAGCACCAGTGGGAGAGACAGAGATCAACCTATCAGCCAATATCAAACTGTAGCCAGGCTCTATGGGATCTGTGATGGAAAAATAAGGTGCGCTAACCCTTCATAAACCAACAGGCCAATTTACCATAGAGAATATTCTTCTTTATTCTAAAATCATTGGTCAATTTGAGGTCGGTTTTGCAGTGAATAACAACTTAAATTGGTTTTGGTTCATATACAAAGCTATTGTATGTCTCTGAATATATATGGTTAATGGACTTTGTATCTTCTATATGTGTTGCATGGAGAAAAAGACATTGGCTGTGTCCGAAATCGCCCCCTACACCCTTAAATAGGGCACACAGCCATTTGTAGTGGTGTCCGAAACCATAGCGGACTTTATCGAGTGCACTCATTCAATCCCACAATGCACCGCAATAACGAGTGTACAACAGATGTATGCTCAACGGCTAGACAATACCCATAATGCACTGTGAGAGTTGCGCGACGAATTAATTCGACGACTGCTGGTCCAATGTGGCTACAGCGTAATATCATACAAGTATAAATGCTTTTAAATTGATTATTAAATTGTTTAATTAAGGTTTATACATGTTTTTGTTCAAGATAAATCTTTTTATTACTACTGGAGTTATCAGTTTACTCAGTTTCAAATGATTATTGAAACGACATGAAGGTCACAATAGCAGGATTTGTAGGTGCATCTTTCCTTCAGCATCGTGTGACAGAGAAAGAGGACTTGAAAATGGATCAACAACAAGGAATCATGTGGCTGGATTCATACACATTAACAATTGTTTGGAGGTTGTGGCCTAAGACCCACAAAGAAGAGGAAAGGAGGAATAGAAATGTGATTGAGAAAGAGGGAGTAAAACAGGAGAGGAAAGAGGATGCCTTGCGCATGGCCTGCTGTTGTGCAGGATGATGAAATAAATAAATAAATAAATAAATAAATAAGCGTCTGCCTGCTTGGCCATGAATATTACATTAGAGCAGTGAGTGGGGAAGTGCAGTGCCTGGAACATCTGGTCTCATCCACAGGGACCCTTGTGGCGAGAAAGCAGCTACTTCCAACAAAAACGCCAATAAAATAATAAAAAAAAGACTCATTGAGCAGATCTCTGCATTATTTGGCTGATTTGTTTTGCTAATTAGATTTGAAACACCAGAAACCACTGGTAGGTACTCACTGCACAATGAAATATCATTTTACTGATTATTCAATGTGGTAGTCTTCAGACACTTGGGACAAAATAAGGTCATACCAGTTTAAAGTCTACCAGTTTGACCTCTGCCCTACCAGATGGTAATCCAGCTGACCATACATATTGATCAGCATAACCAGCTAATAACCACATTGCATATAGACTAGCTAAGGACAATAATGAGTGATGCTGGTTTTTCCAGAAGGGAATATGCAGTATAACTTTCTTTTGGTCCAGTGTAAATTGGTGGATATCCTTTGAAAACCAGATACAAATTGGGTGGTTCTTGCTAATTGGATTGTTTCTGGTCAAGGTCTACCAACTAATTAACCATCTAGACCAGCTAATAACATTAAATGAGAGGTTTGGACCAGCTAGAAATCATTCAAGTTGCATTAACCTACTGTCCAGTTAGTTGGTCTTATCTTGATCTTTCTACTCTAGACGCATGCAATATACTGTATAATTTAACTAAGAATCAACCCCATGTTTACACACACCTGGGTACCACTGTACATTGATGCAGATAAAACCAGTTTAACATTGTCAAACTGGCTTTCAGAAACTGGTCGTTGGATTATTACTGGTCCAAGGGAACCGGCTACAACCAGACCAAGATAGTCTCTCAAGTGAACTGATAGAACCGCACATCAACCATCTACCAGGTAATGACTATTAATGACACATTTTAGAATCAATTTATAATCAGCCATGGACTACTTTTTCCTTTTTTTTTTTTGACCTGGTCTAAGATAGTGTACCATCTCTAACCAGCTTGCACAAGATCCAATAGATTGGCTTTTGACCAGCAAATAAATAAATACAAACGATAACCTTGCAGTAGTCAGAAATGCTATGGACTAAAAGTTATTTCTAACAGGATTTTCCAGAAAAATAAGCACACAAAATGAACTTTGAATCAACAGGAGATTTTTCAGCTATACAGCCATACCCAGTATTGAATGCTTTATTGAAAACCGTTTGCTAGCTTTACTTGTCCATGTTGAATGGCTTTAATGAGTCGGTGGTAGTAATATGTGCCTGCAGGTTGAATGGTTGAATGGTTCGTGTCCACATGCATTGAAGGAGTGGGTGAATGGTAGAAAAGTGCAGGGAAAGGTAGACAGCCTTGACTCGGTTGCGAAAGTGTCGATGGAGAACGAGAGCGAGTTAGGGATTGTGATGAGCACAATAGAGGCCAGCGAAAGCGTCTTACAGGTGCACAGTGCCAGCGGCCTTGTCCATTCACTCGGCTAGAGACAGAGCCAGTACATTTGCACTGAGATACCCTTTCAGTCGTATCTATTTGTTTTAGTCTGTCAGAGTGGAAGATTTTTTAACTGTGAAGCTGAACTCATGGCCTGGTCATGGTTAAAGCCTGCTTTCATTTCAACTAAGCTTAAATGTGTAAATAAGATGAAGGTTAATGTGTGTTTGTGTAGTCCATGTTGCCGTATGAGTAAAAGAAGTAATTAAGGAGGCATTTGAATCACTGCAATGTGACAGAATGATTAAATAATCTGTCTGTGGTTTTAAACAAGTCATATAATGAGGAGTTACAATTGCATTGATGTTTTGAGATCAGAAAACCCAAATGTTACCATATGATTGGCCACGTTACCATATTATTATTAATATTTGAATTACTTATTAAAAAATGGTTGTTTTGTCCATATTGCCGTTGCCAGCATTTTATAAAAGCAACACTGTAAAAAATGATCTAATCTGTAAGTTATGACAACATATGTTTTTACATTGCTTTAACTCATCAAAATACGTTAAGCAGTTTTCAACTTTTTTTATATAAGTTATACAAGATTCAACTCATTTTGATGCAATTTAAGTTTAAATTACTAACATATCCAAGTACATTGTACTTACAAAATTAAAGGCAGCTACTTTTTTTTTTACAGTGAATAAACTATAAGAGGTTGAGTGTAATAATAGTATCTCAGTTGTATTCAACACTGTAAAAATGATTACTATGGTTATTTATCACAACTTAAAATTCAACATTAGATTAATAAATAAATAAAAATTGTGCTTGACTTAAATTATGAAGTGGTTAACTTTAGTTTAGTTTCATTAATTGGATATGTCAGTTATCTTAACAAACGTTAAGTTGTTATAACTAATTGCAGCAACATTTTTCACAAGTTACAAAGCCCTAAAAAGTTTACTGAGACAGATGACAAGGAATTAAGAATAAACAAGAAGAGAAAAAAGGCTAATTTGCACATATTGTTCTTTGATGAATCAATCAGGCTGTTGAGAGAGACACAAGAGCTCTCATTGAGAGAACACATTGATTTCTCTTTGATTGAATCAATAAAGACTCTGAGGAATTAGACTGCTCTTCTCTCTATCTACACTAGTCCTGAAACTCCCTCCAGAAACAGATTAGATTAAAACGCAGAGCTTCTTGAAGTCTAATACAATCATGTTTAAAGAACATCCAATCTCAGCGTCAGAATAGCATCCTTTGATCCTTTCTAGTACTCTACACTTTCCTTCCGCCATACTCCTCATTTCTTTTCTCTTCCTTTGTGTTTTCCATGTCTTTCTTCGATATCACGTGCGTGTGTTTGCATGCAGACTTAGGTGTGTAAATGTGTGTGTGTGCCGATACACAGGTGCACGCGGTGAGATTGTGTCCCACAGGCGTGAATGAGTTCCCTGGTCAGCTTTTAATCAGACTTCACAGCAGCTCACGCTGTTTACCCACAACCCTCTCTCTTTATCTCTGTATCTTCTCAAGCACTCGTCCCTTTTTTCTTCTGCACAATTCCCTTGTTCAATCAATAATTCCAGAATTATTCTTTTTCAGACATAAATTGTCGGCACTCGGTGAAACTCAAAGCGTAGAACGCATAATCCTGCCGTAGTTGGGTGAAGAAACATGACGATAAAAGTCCATTTCAGGAAATGCAAAATAGTTCCTTTTGTTCAGAAGCTTGTTAGTTTTGAAATCCTTCTGAAATGTTTCAGATGGTTTGAAATCACTTACTGTTGCTGAAATTAAATAGCCTGGGAAAACCCAGACAACTTCCAGCAAATTTAGATTTGCTCTGAAAGTTAGTCTGGCAAAGAGCTCATTCAAGCCCATTTCCAATCCGCCGAAATCGAGGCACCAATCAGAAACGTTGGGGCGGCTTTACACGATGACGACAGCGCTGGGATTTTGAAGCAGATTTTGTAGCCTACATTACAAAGATGGATGCCGCCGTCGAACATCACTCGTTCCAATCAGCTATCGCGTCTGTTTTACGCGATTTGAACGTTTCCTTTTAGTTAAAAACCGAGCAAAGAACAACACTCGGAGATGTTTCTCCGCCGCTCTGCATACGTCATCTCCTTCATCGCTCTGATTGGGTTTAGGTCTATCCGCGACGTCCGTTGGTGACGCCCCTCTGGAAATGATTTGTCTATGACGCTTTGCCAGACCATGACTCAGT
Organism: Rhinichthys osculus; assembly: GCA_029959095.1. NCBI lineage: Eukaryota > Metazoa > Chordata > Actinopteri > Cypriniformes > Leuciscidae > Rhinichthys > Rhinichthys osculus. The sequence goes on from JARWKJ010000003.1 coordinate 3,154,550, forward strand.
TAAAACTGAGAATGGTCTGGTTTTAACCAGGCTATAAAAACTACAGTCAGTAGTAGGGGCTATCCCGCATGTTCTCAACCCGCCCATAGAGGCTGGGATCTCACTCATAGAACGTACACTCAGCCATCTCTTTTGGAAGCTAAGCTAAGCTGGCAGGCTCTTGTTCTGTGGAGAAAGCTGAGTAGTAGGGGTTACCATCCTCTTTTTCCCGGACATGTCCGGCCGTCGATGTCCGGGATTCAGCTTTTGCTTTCTGCAGTCACCATTCATTGTTTACATGCGCACCCTTTGTTTCAATCTAACTGAATTCATTCCGATTGGTGAATCTGAATGTAGTGTTTACATGAACGCTAAACAAGTGATCGGTTGATGTGCGTTTTAACCATAGACTGTAAAAAATATGGACGTAGTTTCCGTGACGTCACCCGTAGGTTTCTGAAGAGCGTTTTTGAAGCCTAAAGTGGGCGGGGCCGGCCGTCGCCATCTTGGCAGCGCGTCACCTCTCGTCACTACCGGATAATAAAAAATGGGCAAAAGGGCGGGACGAGGGTGGAGCTACTGGCCTCGCGCTAAAGTGGCAGCTGATTGAAGAATTAAAGCCAATAGTTTAGTTCATGTTTTTGCCCTTCGAAATATTATAATAGTTAAAAGACGTAACTAAAAGTGAGACTGTGTATCGTGATGTATTATTATTCTGCTATAAAAATGTATTATCATGCAGTAACTTACAATATTGCTCTGAGCTTGTGCGTGTGACAGTGATTCATGCGCATACATGTCAGTCAGCATGGCATCGCATGTCAAGTTCGTAAAGAGCTTTATTCAGTCCATTTTAAAATCTGATTTTGGCCGCCTCTCAATTTCTCAAATGGGTTAAACCAAAGATATTACCTCAGAAGTTCAAGTAAATGCACTAGAAATCCACGCTCATTCAAGGGTGTGCGGATCTACTGCATGGACGGAGAGAAAGCACTGACACCTGCAGGATTTCATCCGACGGTACTTTCACTAAAAAGTTAAATAAGCATATCTGTTCCGTGAGAGCAACAGTACCGCATAACGAGTTTGCATGGTCTCTATATCTATAGACTTTTTTAGCAAGGAAATTGTCAGACATCCATTAACGTTAGTGCATGCGAGGAAAACAACTAGGAAATACAGCGCTAGTTGTTCTCTCCATACTCGACAACGACGGAATCCAGCGGCGTGGGCGAAGGTATAATGCGTGTATTAAATTGTATGAAATAATCCCGAAAAAAGCACAAACACGGCAGAGATGGCAAGTACAGCAGCTGCTGGAATTAGCTGAGAGTGACAGACAAACGGCCGCAATCCACCTGTCACTCAAGTGGCCACGCCCTTAATTATGCAGGCTTAATATAATTTAAACGGATGAGTTGTAAAAAAATTCACCCCCCTCACAGTTGTCATGAAGGGCAAAATAAGCTATAAAGACCAAAACCACTTTTTGCTCCAGGCTGTAAACATGTTTTTTTCAAGGGGGTAATCCATCGACCGGAAGTTGAAGCCGGCCGGGTGCCGCCATCTTGTAGCAGAACTTCACTTGCGTTAGCATTTCCATTGACTCCCATTCATTTTGGCGTCACTTTGACAGCGAATAACTTTACATCTGAGGCGTTTAGAGACTCCATTTGTCCATTATTTATTTCTAAAGAAACACGACAATGTATAAAGGGCTCCATTACCTTCTATGTTACATTATGGCCCCGTAGAAACAGATTTAGTAAAAATAGGCTAACGATTGCGTCATAACCACTCGACTCTCTGTCGCGCTGTACAGAAATTACCGTACAGACAGGAGGAGAAGCTTGCAGGCAATCGGGGGGACGTCCCGTCAAGGGAGAAGCCCATAGATAATGAGTCCATAAAAGCAACGGGATACTTACTCCTGCTCACTCACGCCAAAGAACTCTTTGCTCAAGTTCCCCGTCTCTGCAAGATTAACGTTGGCAATTTTCACGCACAGCTACTAGAAGAGTAACGTCTGTCAGACAGGTTGCTCACGTCATCAAGCTTAGTTTGAGTCGGTTTGAGTCTGCGCGTCAGGAACGGAAGTGCTCAAAAATCGCCAAAAATGGGCTTCAACTGTCTCAACTGAGCTCCAATGAGATGGCTCTGTCCACTTCTTATACTGTCTATGGTTTTTTCTGCTGTAAAGTTGGGCATTTTAACATGGGGGAGATGCAGATTTGACTCTCTTCTGCAGCCTCCCTCAAGCGGTCAGTCGATGAATTGCAGTTTAATTCACTTCCGTGTTGGTTTCAAGAGAGAGACAGGGAGGTTGCCGCTTGGTTTTAACATTGCTAAGAAAATGCTCGCCACAGTAAACATGATGAATGGCGACTGTAGAACGCAAAAGCCGAATCCTGGACATTCTGGGCGATCTCGAAATCCCGGGCAGACTCATCACGGAGACTGACTAGTAGCCTAGACTTGTTGTTTAACTACTGCGCTCTGTTACCGGTAGGCGTGGCCTCCTAGGGCAGCGAAGCAAGTGCATTCTGGGAGTTGTTGTCTTTCATCCACATAAGCCAAAAATACATTTTCTGGCTTTTCTCAGTCTAGAAAGCTCCAAATTCAAAAATAATTTCACATTTCTTCTACATAAATGACCCATTTTAAATACACATTCATCTTTCCAGAGGTGAAGTATCCCTGTAAGTAAAGCTGTTATAGTGGATGGGAACATTATTGACAGCTTTTATTGTCAATCTATTGCTCTCTTGATAAAACTAATTATACTGTATCTCATGTTTAACCACTACAGAGGCATCAAAGCCACCGGCAATTTGAGAAATGGCTAGAATATTGCCATGCAAGAAAAAATATTAAAAATTTTCGGGAATTACAAGGACCATTAAATGTTTATGGCAGAATATTAACAAATTGTATGTACTGTGTTGTAAAATGTCAAGACACCCTTGTATTTTAAGTGTAGTGACCTCAAGTCTTTGAAGAGTTCTTGTGCAATTAAAATAGTCCAGAACTGTACTGTATATTCAATTTTGTTATCTCAGTTATGTCCGTGAAATATTATTTTCCAGTGGCCAAAATAAGCTGCGGTGTGGACCAGTCTGGGTCCGTGAAACTGTGCTTGTAGTGTTGCATCATGTAACTTTCAGTGTGCTTTTTGCTGATGCAAACTTCTCCACACACTTCTGATGGAAACCGTTTGATTTAAGAAAAAAAATGCATTCAGTGCATTCAATGGTTATGTATTTTACCTATTGCGTCATCACATGGTCTCTGACATCCCAATGTGGGAGATATTGCTCTAAAATCTTCCAGCAAAGTTGGATGTATACACAAATTGTTCATTTTGGCCATTTGATTAAATTTATCATCATTTCATGCGTCCCAGTTCAGGTTGTTGCGGTCATAATTCAGTTTTTACACGTTTTAATAAAATGCTATAATCAATGCTGGTTTATTGAAAGGCAAACGTCAGACTCAAACGAGGGATTTGTTCACAAATCGGACATTGTTATTCCACACACTTTCAGTTGCGTTAGTGTCCTTGTTTTCAGCCAATATAGATGCGTCACAATGCACTTGGATGTTATGGACTCGACTAATCTAACTGCCCACATTACATTATATTAGCCATCACGACATGTCTCTCAAACGCTGTTTTAAAATTGAGTCTAATTCGACCATCTGCACTGCTACTTTGAATGCCTTGCTCCTCTTAATTTGCCAAATAAATGAAAAATGCCTTCTGGTGAGATAACTTAAATGACTAGTAAATGATTTCTGCCCAGATGTGTGGATTTCAGCCAGGAGCTAGCTATGCTAATGGACGGCATATCTGCATCATAAATATCCTTGAGAGCAAAACTATGTGATGCTAATGTTTATTGTTACTGACAATCTGGAAGTCGCTCAGACAGGCGAGTAAGAGCAATAACTTACAGACATCGGTATCATCGCCACACTGATGTATAAAACCGGCAGCCGCTTGCAAAACAGTTTCAATTCCTGTCGATTCAATCAGGAAAAGCAGCAAGATAGAAAACGTTGACCATCATCTAAACAAATATGAAAAAAATACCTTTAGCTCCACACTTGAAACAAGGAATGATGTTAAATACCATTTTAATAATAGGGAAAATGTTTATTTTTAAAACAAAAACATCATCAAGCTTGTGTTTAGGTCACTTTAAGAATGTTATAAGGTCTCATCTTCTTTTAGAAAAGATAATAGCAGAAAGCAAAAATAAATGGGATGAATATAATAAAAAATGGAATATTATTATATGTGTATTACAACTATGAAATCTTGTGGTTTTTCCTATCTTTTTCATATCATATTTATTTTTCTGTTGTAATATATTTTGTAAAGTGTTAAAAAAAGGGTTTTTTTTTTGTTTTGTTTTTCTTTCTTTTCTCGTGTATGTTCTGGGGTATGAATGTGAGGATGAATGTATAAGCATGTAGAGTTTCTGTAGATTTTGGTCTGTAAATTTTGTTTCTTATTAAATAAAAAACAAAAAACAAAAAAAAAACAAGGAATGATTCAGCATGTGTGTAAGTGAGGGTTTTTAACTGATACAACTAAAACTAACTTTTTTTCCACACCTGCGAATGGTTGGTGAACATTTACCAGCCATAAATAGTTTTTACTGCAAAAACAGCCAGTTATGACACAAAAATTTTGAATACCAGTGAAAATTCATAATTTTCTATTCCAATTTCAATACCACAGCCACTACTAGCTTAACTATTATACATTTTCAGAGAAAATTCTTCACTGTATAAATTAAACATTAAACTAACAGACACTAAAGACACAGACAGAGGCAGATATATTAGGCTACTGTCACTTTAAGAGCGAATGCACTGATCCAGGAACTGATACACAGGCGTTGTCTTTCTCGGCTGTTTACTTTCACTCAAGCCATAACCGACTGTGTTTATCAAAATAAAGTGTTACCTTTTTTTTTTTTTTTTTTACATAATTTTGTTTCAATTTGTCCAATCAAGCGCAACAACACGTGAAAGAGAGTTCATTTTAGCATTCCTGCACTGTCTGAGACGTGACTTTCTGGACGCGAGCTTTGGATATTTGCGCACTAAACTTCTCAAACAGTAACTAATTAAGTCCCCATTTATGAATATTTAAATTGGCTTGAACCCTTGTGACGATGCAGCACTGGCCCGTCGACTGGCCCTTCATATTCATATACTTGATTTTTACAACCATTCTTTTAAATTGTAATAATATTTCACGATATTGTTATTTTTACTATATTATGTTTAATTGAATAATGCAGACTTGATGAGCAGAAGAGACTGACAGTGTACATATTTCCAGTGTACATATTTCATTTTCCAAAAGGCATACATACTGTATATTTGTATTTGTCTGAGAGAGATGTGTGATCAAGATTCTTCTGATAATGTAAGGAGCACTGTGTGTGTGTGTGTGTGTGTGTGTGTGTGTGTGTGTGTGTGTGTGTGTGTGTGTGTGTGTGTGTGTGTGTGTGTGTGTGTGTGTGTGTGTGTGTGTGTGTGTGTGTGTGTGTGTGTGTGTGTCTGGGCGAGTGCTGGTCTCCTCCACTGCTTCTGGCGCTCCTGATTAAATCAGCAATTCAGATAAAGACTTGGTCTGTTTTCACAGCAGACACAACGAGTAAATTAAAAGCAGAGCCTGACAGAAGACCATATGGTCCAAGTCTCAGAGAGAGGAAGGAAAGGCAAGATTAATTGATAATATCTGCCTCTTTCACCACCTCCAGGTCTGGAGATGCCGCTGGATTTCAGCAGCTTGTCCGTAATCAAACTGCCAGGAGACATCAACCACAAAACATGTTGTAGATGGCGAAGGCTTAGCCTGCCTCAACCTTTAAAGTTTAGTTTGCTAATTCAGATACAGCTGTGGTCGTGATATTTGCACATCTGGGGAACATGGATATGATTCTAACTTGCTCACTCTTCCTTCCTTCCTTCCTTGGTTCTGTTTAAAATGAATATACTTTGACGGGCTCAGTTTATCATCCACTTTTTTGGCATTCTAGAATCTCTGAAAATGCAGTGTGGAATAAAATTCATCCTAAGATCACCAAAAACAATCTGCCTACTATTTCAAGTGAAATAAACAGTATTAGCAAGATCTTTAGATCACATAGATGGTATTACTAATTATTATTATTTCAGTCATTCTTATTATTTCAGTAATTCTTATTATTTCAGTAATTAAAAAAAAAAGAAAACCATATGCCTTTATTTCATAAAGTGAAATAAACAGTATTAGCAATATCTGTAGATCACATAGATGGTATCAATATTTAACTCTATTTAACTCTATTTCACACATAAAAAACAGTGGATTAAAAACAACCCAATTTGGGTTTGTTTTTAACCCAAGGTCTGGGTAAATATAGAACAGAACACATGTTGGGTTAATTTTAACAAGCAAATTGGGTTGTTTATTTAACCCAGCATAATGGATTGATTAATTTTTACAATAATACTAGCTTTCTTTTTTCTCTCTTCTTCTTTTTTTTTTTTACTTAGTACACAAATTAATGTTTACGGATTAACTTAAAAAAACTACAACAAACTTCATCCAGAGATCATCAAAAACCATATGCCTTCTACTATTTCATAAAGTGAATAAACAGTATTAGCAATATCTGTAGATCACATAGATGGTATCAATATTTAACTCAACATCACTCTAAAAAACACTGGGTTAAAAAAACCCCAATTTGGGTTGTTTTCAACCCAAGGGCTGGGTAAATATAGAACAGAACACATGTTGGGTTAATTTTAACAAGCAAATTGAGTTGTTTCTTTAACCCAGCATAATGGGTTGATTTAACCCAGCATAATGGGTTGATTCATTTTTACTATAATACTAGCTTTCTTTTTTTCTCTCTTCTTCTTCTTTTTTTAACTTCATACACAAATTAATGTTTATGGATTAACTTAAAAAAACTACAATAAACTTCATCCCGAGATCATCAAAAACCATATGCCTTCTATTTTTCATGAAGTAAACAGTATTAGTAATATCTGTAGCTCACATAGATAGATGGTATCAATATTTAACTCAACATCTCTGTTTCACACACTCTAAAAAACACTGGGTTAAAAACAACCCAATTAGGGTTGTTTTCAACCCAAGGGCTGGGTAAATATAGAACAGAACACATGTTGGGTTAATTCTGCCCAGCAAAATTGGGTTGTTTATTTAACCCAGCATGATGGGTTGATTAATTTTTACTATTTTACTAGCTTTCTTTTTTTTCTCTCTCTCTCTCTCTCTCTTCTTCTTTTTTTACTTCATACATGAATTAATGTTTACGGATTAACTTAAAAACTACAATAAACTTCATCCCGAGATCATCAAAAACATTTTGCCTTCTACTATTTCATATAAAGTGAATAAACAGTATTAGCAATATCTGTAGCTCACATAGATGGTATCAATATTTAACTCAACATCTCTATTTCACACACTCTAAAAAACACTGGGTGAAAAACAACCCAATTTGGGTTGTTTTCAACCCAAGGGCTGGGTAAATATAGAACAGAACACATGTTGGGTTAATCTGCCCAGCAAAATTGGGTTGTTTATTTAACCCAGCATAATGGGTTGATTCATTTTTACTATTATACTAGCTTTCTTTTTTTTTGTCTCTCTTCTTCTTTTTTTACTTCATACATGAATGAATGTTTACGGATTAACTTAAAAACTACAATAAACATCATTCCAAAATCATCAAAAACATTTTGCCTTCTACTATTTCATAAAGTGAATAAACAGTATTAGCAATATCTTTAGATCACATTGTGCTAGTGTTTAACTTGACATCTCTATTTAATCATACATCATCATCATTATCATCATCAGTTATCCTATTGGTTCTTTATTAGACGGCCATCCTATCGGCCAATTCACTTTTTGAGAACTGCTAATTTCTGCCTGTCAAAACTTCAATAGAGAATATGACTGATCATTAATGCAGTCAATCGGCCATCAGTGATCAAAGGCTGCTCTTATGAAATCTCTTTTGATGGCAAAATTATACAGTTTGCTCCTGGTTTTGTCAACTGAGAAAGGAGAAAGGAGGAAAAGTAGAAGGTTTTTGATGATCTTGGGACGAAGTTCATTCCACAGTCCATTACAACTAAATTTCTGGAGATACCAGAATGCCATTGAAGAAATTGGATGATAAACTGGGCCCATCAAAGTGTTCATTTAGGACAGAATACTTCAGTGATCTATGGCAATGATAGATTGATAGATGAGAGGAGCGAGACAAAGGGAGAGATCCCACTCGGGGGAAATCAGTATATTCTACACATAAACAGATTCATCATCAACACTGACAAATAGTGTGCCACATAAAGATCGGCTTAAATGAGAGCGAGACGAAGGAAAATATAGTAACAGAAGAACTGGAAACTGTGTTTCCCGAAAACATCGTTCCAGCGAACATTCGCAAACAGCATCGCAGAGTTGTGTGTTTGTAGCGACACTCGACCTGCGGTTAGAAGCAGAGTTTCATGTTTGCGTGACATGTGGACTCAATACATCCTTTAAAAAGCTGACATTCAGTACAATCTGTATCTTTTATTTAGGATACATACAAATGTCATTTCCGTCCTAGTTTGTCAAGAGATTTAAAGAGTGCGCATGTGTGAACGAGCTCTACGTGAGAACGAGCCGATAAGTGAATCTGGAAATAAAGCAAAATAACTGAGAAAAATGAGAAATAGTCAAACACACTCCTGGTTAAAGCTGGCAAGACAAACCAGCAACAAATTTCCAAAAACCAGCTTGACCAAGTTGGTATTGCATGCTTTTTCTTGAAGGAATTACTGAAGTCTTCTGAATATTTTATCATAGAAGCAACTTTGAGATTCATCCTCTGAGAGGAAGAGCAAGAGTACAGAGAACCAACAATGGAAGAAGAAGAAGAAGTGAGATGAAGACCTTTACCTCAAACACACACATTCTCCATCTAGATCAGAAGGAAAGCATTGCCCTAGGATATGATATATGAACTCCCAGACGCTGGAGGGTAAAGCCTCTGTGGAGTTGAAGAGTAATATCAGAACTACCAACAGTCCTGAGTAGCCAAGACCGAATTACGCAGTTTATAAATCAGGATTTTCAACACTTGAGAGGATGGGGGATGCGTCATTAATCGAGCCCTTGCCCTGTATGAGCAGCCTCTCTCTGACAGTAAATGAGTGGTAATTATGGGCCGTCAGTCGGACCGATCCTCTCTTCCAATGCATTACAGGGGTCTACGGCATCTCCTACTGACTACACACACCCGCAGACCTGCATTACCCTACTATTGTCCAATAAAACACACGCAACTTTAGAATCGACAGAAAAATACGGTCACACTTTATTTAGTCCATGTGCATACTATGTAATTATATAGTAATTGCAAAAACTGGGTAATTACTACAGTAGATACTAACCCTGAACCCACCCCTAAACCTAGCCTTAACCTTATATTCAATTATATTACAATTATATACCATTACAGGTGAAACTCGAAAAATTTGAATATCGTGCAAAAGTTCATTTATTTCAAAAGGTGCAACTAATATAATATATTATATAGACTAGATATTTCAAGCCTTTATTTGTTATAATTGTGATGATTATGGCTTCAGCTTATAAAAGCGCCAAATTCAAAATTAGAATATTGTGAAAAGGTTTTTATATCTGTAATCCATAATCATCAAAATTATAACAAATAAACGCTTGAAATATCTCACTTTGCATGTAATGAGTCTATATAATATATTAGTTTCACCCTTTAAGTTGAATTACTGAAATAAATGAACTTTTGCACCATATTCTAATTTTTCTATATACATTTCATTTCTAGTAGCCTACACTACATTTCTGCTCTGCTTTCCGTTTTCTCCTCTTTCTTCCCTTTCTTCTGTTGGACAAACCAAGTCAGAGCAGTTTAAGGTTCAACGTTTGCTAGTTCGACCCCTGTCCCATCAGCTGATAGTCTAGTTGACCAACCATGCAGACCATTTTCATAAATGACTAGCTTTGGTCAGTTAAAGCTTACTTCAGGTCAATTTCCAGCTTATCTAAACAACACAGGCCCCGTTTACACCTGGTATTAAGATGCGGTTTGGTCGGTCCGATCACAAGTGGACGACACTAAATACAGGTGTAAACGAGGTCTAAAACATTTAGAGCTTGTCCACTTTTGACAACTTCCAGAGGTTGTTAAAAACGCATTATACCGGATTGGTTTCGTAGTGTAAACTAGAGGTCTTCACGGGTCCACTTGGATCCGAAAACCCAAGGTCCGACCCGAGACCCGAGAGGGTTCGGGTCCAAAACTCTGACGAGTGTCTAGGACACGGGTTTGGGTTCGGTATTAGTGGCCTCGGGTCTCGGGTAATTTAAAATAAATATGCCTTTTCCAAATGGACCCGAGAAGACCCGAATTCTTTTAAACTATGTTGGGCATTTAACAAAATTGCAGTATTTAAAACAACTCTATGACAAATCTCTCACTTTTTTTAAGTCAGAGAGCGAATCCGCGCTTCTACGTGCAAATGGGCTAATAAGCATAAGCACGGTTGCCTCTGCATTTATTTACTCAGTTGCTCGCTCCACATAAACCAACCCCTCCCTTTGCCAAGAAGAACTAGTGCGCCATCATGTGGATGGATGTTTGACTAAATGCAAGTATTTGAATTGTCGTTTAGCCAGGCCTGTCAATCAATTTTAAAAATACGCGACACTGTCAGAAAAGCATGGAGGCGATAACAGACATTGCGAAAAAAGTGAGGGAAAACGAATGGTGGTTCTAATCATCGTATGGTCCGGTAAATAACATTATCCCAAATGTTATAGGACGTAATGGGTTAGGATGTGTGATTGACATTTTAGCACTTCAGCGCGCTTACACTCGCGCGTCTATGTTAAGTGCATTTTTGAGAAACGCAGGGCTGCAGGCTGTGCACAATGTAAATGCCGTTTACGTTCGGGAATCGGGTCCAGTCGGGTTCTAAAGGAAATGGCGTCAGGTTGGGTCGGACTCGGGTCTAATTTTATCGGGTCTGTCTCGGGTCGGGTTTTTCTTTAAAAAAATTATTTATGCACGTCGGGTTCGGGTAAGTAGTGATTCGGGTCGATTCGGGTCGGGTACAGTTTTTAGGACCCGAGAAGACCTCTAGTGTAAACGCTCATGTGGTCGAGTGTGTTCAAACCGCCACAAAAGACCGTCTTCTCTCCGTCTACTGACCGAATGCGCAAACATTATGGGAAGAGCTCTAGCCAGACGGGGTTTAAACTTTACCGACTGACGACCCAAGTTGGGTTTGAAGATGAAAAACATACCAAACACAAAGTTCTCTCCCCTTCCTGAACTCTTAACACACACTCACAGCGTTTGGCGTGATTGTGCGTCTGTCAGAAGAGAAATAAAAGCTTATGCTCTCCGTATGTTTGTCCATTAGATACTGTAGAAAGATCTGGGGGGAAAAAAACATACATTTACCCGTCCGTCCATAGACCCTCCCCTCGAAGAAATCAGGACAGAAGTGCTCTAAAAGTGGACAAAAGAGACGGATTAAAACACAGGTGTGAGCAGGAATGTGTCTCTCGTCTAGTTGTGATCCGGTCGACCAAAACACATCTTAATACCAGGAGTAAACAGAGCTAACGTTTCAGGAGCCAGAGCTTCAGCATGACTACTAGTGCTGTATTTGACAAGGTAAGCCAACATGAAAGTCCATGCTTCTCTGTTGTTGGACCAGTTCGAAGGAAAAGACAAAAGACCGAGGTGGAGAATATCAATGTTTGTAATTGTCGATCAGTAGAGAGAACAGAGTCCGAGAAGAATCCGTTTTCACACCTATAGATCGTTTGTTCTGTTCTGAAACAGGGACTGATTTGTTACAATGTTGCAGATTCTTCTTGGTTCGGTTCGCTTTCACAAGGCAACCGTTCAAAGCGTACCGAAATGTGTTCACAAAAGTCACATGCAAGTACAACTGTCCGTCATTCACTGTGTGTTTGACTCCCATTGAAATCCCTAGGAGCCCCTGTAACAACAGGACAACAATATATAAGTGCAGTATATGTTTTTTTTTTTTTAAATAGATATCGAGTAGAAAAGAAAGTGTTGGATGGAGCTTTTTTGGATTAATGGATCCATGTAGGTGCAAAGTTATAGTGGAATATAAAATAAATAAATAAATTGGAACCAGAAATAGTACATCTGTACTGTAAAGCCCCTGATATCCTTTTTTCTCTCTACCTCTAGTCTTGTACTCCCAAACTCTCTTTGATCACTGTGTGTTTGACTCCCAGTGAAATCCCCAGGAACCCCTGCCTCTTGCTCCTGTCTCTATTTGTCTCTTTGACTGGGGTGCAGGTGCCCAATCCTCCCCCTTTCGCCTCTGAGAGGGTCCATCATGGTCCCAGCTGGTCCTGCTAACACATTCCAGCGCAGGCTAATTACAGCGGGGACTCGGGGCCGCTGTGACCCCTGCCTTAACCCGCCTTCATGGCCCCCGAGGGCCCGAGCCCAGAGGAGACTCAGATCACGGAGGACACTCCAGGTGGCGGGACAGCGCAGGGAATTGGAAGTCATGAATATATTAACAGAAGAGCATAATGAATTCAAATTAAATTATACGTGCCTAGCACTGCGTGACAGGGTCTTGCAGCTAGCGGGGATATTTTAGGGGGCAAATTATTATACCTTTCAGATGAAAATGATGAGAGAGACGACGCCTGAAGTACAATACAAGTGCACGCATTTGTCTTGTATAAAGATAAAAAGAAGGTAAGCAGTGAATATGTGTTGTGTGCTGGGTTTAAAATTAACAACCGGCAACCTGCCAAATACGGGTTGAAATCAACTGTGGCGAGTAACGCTGTCAAATCACTCGCCATATTTGTGTTTGTGTGTAAGCCAAATCTGCGCAGATTTAGCACAAATACTAAACTCATGATATATTAAATACAGCATATTGCGCAGAATCTGCACATATCTGGCGTACTTGAACATGCAAGTCACTACGCAACAAATAACGGCGCGCTCGATTATTTGCATCGAAGCAATAGCGAAGATTAAAAAGCATTTGGTGAAACAAAAAGACATTGTTATTTTCCGACAATCCTACAATTTTAGCAGAGCCTGGCTTATCCTGAGACCACAGGTTTGATTTGTTTGCTGTTCATTGTTCTGTATTGATCTGTCCACATAAAACACATTTTTGATGAAAAGGATGAGGATTAAAGAGGAAGGATGCCGGACTTTGTTTAAATAAGTTTGAATGTTATAATAAATAGATACGGTTACACTTTATTTTAAGGTGTCATTGTTACAGTGTAATTATATATTAAAGTACTGAGTTATATTGATTAACTATATGTACTTACTAAAGAGTTAGAGTAGGACCTAATTGAGGTTAGTTGCATGTAATTATGCATAATTTAGTGTTATTACTACACTCTAAAAAATGCTGGGTTGTTTCAACCCAAATTTGGTTCAAATATGGACAAACCCAAATGTTGAGTTAAAAATGTAATTAAAAAATTTACAGTTGAAAGTGAAAGTTGGGTTAAAATTTTAAATGACATTTTTAACCCAACATTTGGGTTTGTCCATATTTGACCCAACATTTGGGTTTGTCCATATTTGACCCAAATTTGGGTTGAAACAACCCAGCATTTTTTAGAGTGTATGGCAAGTACATGTGACACTGTAAAATAAAGTGTTACCAAAAATAAATATACATTAACTGTGACGTAGGCTATCTGGTGTTTTTATTTATTTATTTATTTAAATTAGTAGTATTATTTTTGGCTAGCTGAAGTTCTGAATGGCAAATGAGTTGATTTCAAACCCTGGTTGTGTGAGATGATTGGTCATTTGCTTGGTCAATTGGAAACGGGGGCAAGAGGGTTTTTTGGGCTCAAGCTCAGAGAAGTCCTGAGGTCAGGAAGATCCCAGCTGTCCCACTTCACACGCCGGCCCAATCCGAGGCCTGGACCCTTGGGAATGGGGGGGATTCACAGACAGAAATGCCCAAGATGACCCTCCGGAGCATAAGGAGAAGGGTGGTGGGGGGGTATTTAAAGTTGGAGTGGTTCATCCTCTTGAAGACGTCCCAGGACAGGCCTGTGGGATGAGGGGAATAGGGAGGGTGTGTGGAAAGTGGGAGGCAATGCAACTCATCGCCTACGGCAAGATGGAATAATTCTCTCTATTGTTCGGCATATCCTGTAAACAACCTGAATCCCACATATTCAGGGAACTCACATTTAAAATTCACACTGGGAATTTGCACACTGTATGTTACCGTTTTCAACCTCTCCAATGCATGCTTTGTTTGTTTGCCATTGATTTTGTTTATGTCATAATCATTTGTCAACAAACAAGTATTCATTATTTCAATGAGCTCATATTTCTGCCTTAAATTATTACATTGTTTAAATTAATACATTTTTAGCGATTTTGTATATACATTTCTGAAATGTATGACTTTCCTCTGTCAGTTTCCTCTGATTTTAATGTGGACTCATGCATTTTCTGTAACACTGTATTATGTTTAATATCAAAGATTATATGTGTCTATTTGTTAATGAGGGGTTTGTGGACACATTCATGCTTAAGGATTTGTGGAGTACAAGTAGTTTTTATTTTGAAGTAAAAAAGATCAAATTAGACTCTTGGGGTAAGATGGGCCACCCAGAATCGTGCACATAAGTTTCTAGTTTCTACTGATATTATTTTTAAATTCAATAACTATTGTAATTATTATTTAGTATTTCCATGAATTAGAAGTAGATTTCAGTACAATTGATGCACACACATGCACAAAAATCATTAAAATGCTTTGATTCTCTGAGGTATCCACTAGTAATTAGCTCTCATCTCACAGAAGGAGGTATGGCAAGACTGTGTGAGTGTGCCACACTTTCATTCGCTGTTGCAAAGGCATAATGTGCAAATGACAAGAGCAATCGGAAATTAATGGAGGACAATACACGGGCAGCATGTTGAGGCATCGTCTTAATTATGAACGCTGAAAGCCAATTAATCCCGCTCTGCGGCACACTTCGTTTTCAGATATTATTTAGTGAAACGGAAAGATGTGAGAATATGACAGTGTGGAGATCAGGGGTGTGTTTCCCGAAAGCATCATTCATCAGCCAACTATAGTCACAAGTTCATCGTTATCAGCAGTTCAACGAGTCTGTGTTTCCCGAAACCATCGTTCCAGCGAACATTCGCAAACAGCATCGCAGAGTTGTGTGTTTGTAGCGACACTCTCGACCTGCGGTTAGAAGCAGAGTTTCATGTTTGCGGACTCAATACATCCTTTAAAGGTGCTATATGGAACTTTTCTTCTAAAATGAATCCTTTTTTATTGCCTGTGTGTGAAGGGGTTGTAATCACACATTAAAATGATCCACTTGTCGGGTTTTGCTTTTACCTCTGAAGGCCAGTATTCCTATTTCTATGTGAAGTCTCCGGGTCGGATTTACCGCGAAATCCAACGGATGTGACGTCATGCGCGCTCCCGAGCCTCTCTCCTTCTTATATACAGTCTATTGTAGACGGTCAGGGAGTTACGTCCGGTTAAAGGCGCACATTTTTCGGCTTATATCTCAGTCAATCTTTGATCAATATTCCCAAGACTCTAATCGGTCGTAGTGCTGGACGGGGCCTTTCGAACGAGCCCACCCCCGAGGTCCAACTCGCCCGGCTCCCCGAGTTATAGCCGTTCGAAATCGGGGGGTCCCAGCGAACGGCGATCCGGTAGGGGGCATCCCCGAGGCCCGCCACTCTAGCGTTCGGGGAAGGGTTCCCCTGGGACCTCCTCCCCCGAATTTGAGCTCTCTGGGTCTTTGCGTTCCAGAGATACGAGCGATTTTCTTCTGAGATCGTGACGTCACCGGCGTCCGCAATTTTCCAGCGCGCCCGATGGTTTTCTGCTAATATCTCCGCGAAAACACCACCAAAAACTATGGAACTTATATGGTTCTTTTCAGCTCGACTAGATGGTCCCAACGAGCTCGGTGCTCGCCGAATCCGTCTAGTATTCGCCGAGATATTTGCGTAATAGACGGTATTGTCTATGAGTTTGAGCACGAGCGCTCTTGTAAAATTTGGTTGCAATCTGAAACATCACCACTAGAGGCCCCTAAAAGTTACGTAGAGCACCTTTAAAAAGCTGACATTCAGTACAATCTGTAACTTTTATTTAGAATACATACAAATATCATTTAAAGATTTAAAGCGGTGTTTATTGAAGAGTGCGCATGTGTGAACGAGCTCTACGTGAGAACGAGCCGATGAGTGAATCTGGAAAAAAAGCAAAACAACTGATAAAAATGAGAAATAGTCCTCAGATGCATGTCTGTAATTTATAGAAAAACATCTAGCATTAATTCGATCTCAAACAGTTTCAATAACAGTAGTTATTACTCCACCACATGCGTGACATCATAAACCAACATGGTTGAACGACCAATTTGCGACAATAGTTTCGGGAAACAGTCGTGACTAGCTAGTGGATTTCTTTAACGATGGATCGTACTGTGATAGTGAAGCATGAGTTACAGCGTTGTACGG
>JARWKJ010000003.1:3178665-3188665 GCA_029959095.1 Rhinichthys osculus
CACTTCTCTTCTGCAGGTGGAGGTGTGTGTGAGACTCTCAAGGGGTGTCATGGCTGACTCGCTCACAGAAACACACACAATGAGCAGAATTAAACAGAGGAAAGTGACAGAAAGACAGATGGCTGAATGACAAAGTCGTAATAGTTCGACACTCTTTTTAAGAACGTTTTTTCACTGTTATCATCATATGATTTGGTATATGTTAGGGAATATGTTGATCATATATTATAAAGAATCGATCTTACAGGTTTTTTCGACTGCTTACACACAAAATCCTTACTTGTCGTCACACAATTTCTGAAACCTGACACACCCGAAACACACCAAATCTGCAAAACCAAACGCTAATTCTCGGCCTTCAACTCAGTTTTCACTTTCATAAAACACTTTTTGCAAACACACAATTCTCAATGTAACACACAAAAATCTAACAGGAATCTCGATTTCTTTTTTCAAACACAACCTATCAAAATGCCACAGTAAAGCCTCACACACACATGTGCAAACACTCTTTGCTGAGGGTTTTCGGTTATCGGTTACGTTTTTCGGACTGTGTAATACTGTATTCACAACCACAAATGCTTACAGTAAAACAATAAATAATTTGGTATTTTGCTTTTGAAAAAAAAAAGGGGCAAAGTTTTGAAAATGTGTGTAAGCAGTTGAACAAAGTAATATTCTCTAAACTATGAGTGCAATTGTTTTATCATAACTCATCATAACTCTACTCGCCCAAAACAGTTTTATCATAACTCATCATAACTCTACTCGCCCAAAACAGTTTTATCATAACTCATCATAACTCTACTCGCCCAAAACAGTTTTATCATAACTCATCATAACTCTACTCGCCCAAAACAGTTTTATCATAACTCATTAACTCTACTCGCCCAAAACAGTTTTATCATAACTCATCATAACTCTACTCGCCCAAAACAGTTTTATCATAACTCATCATAACTCTACTCGCCCAAAACAGTTTTATCATAACTCATCTCTACTCGCCCAAAACAGTTTTATCATAACTCATCTCTACTCGCCCAAAACAGTTTTATCATAACTTATCATAACTCTACTCGCCCAAAACAGTTTTATCATAACTCATCTCTACTCGCCCAAAACAGTTTTATCATAACTCATCATAACTCTACTCACCCAAAACAGTTTTATCATAACTCATCATAACTCTACTCGCCCAAAACAGTTTTATCATAACTCATCATAACTCTACTCGCCCAAAACAGTTTTATCATAACTCATCATAACTCTACTCGCCCAAAACAGTTTTATCATAACTCATCATAACTCTACTCGCCCAAAACAGTTTTATCATAACTCATCATAACTCTACTCGCCCAAAACAGTTTTATCATAACTCATCATAACTCTACTCGCCCAAAACAGTTTTATCATAACTCATCATAACTCTACTCGCCCAAAACAGTTTTATCATAACTCATCATAACTCTACTCGCCCAAAACAGTTTTATCATAATTCATCATAACTCTACTCACCCAAAACAGTTTTATCATAACTCATCATAACTCTACTTGCCCAAAACAGTTTTATCATAACTCATCTCTACTCGCCCAAAACAGTTTTATCATAACTCATCATAACTCTACTCACCCAAAACAGTTTTATCATAACTCATCATAACTCTACTCACCCAAAACAGTTTTATCATAACTCATCATAACTCTACTCACCCAAAACAGTTTTATCATAACTCATCATAACTCTACTCACCCAAAACAGTTTTATCATAACTCATCATAACTCTACTCGCCCAAAACAGTTTTATCATAACTCATCATAACTCTACTCACCCAAAACAGTTTTATCATAACTCATCATAACTCTACTCACCCAAAACAGTTTTATCATAACTCATCATAACTCTACTCACCCAAAACAGTTTTATCATAACTCATCATAACTACACTACGTTTATTTTTGTAGCATTGTAAACAGAAAACATTCCACGTCATAGATACTGTATTTATGGAATAGACATGTACGTCTGAAAGGTTTTGATAATTAAATGGATAATTTTGCATGCAATTGCTCACACAAAGGAATGAGACTCAACTCATCCGCTTTGACTTGCACATTTAGTCCCTGTGTAAACTGTGATCGGTCACATGCGCCGAAACACATGCAATCTGCTTAAATGAAGAAGACATTTCAAAACTTGTATGGAAAAGAAAGCAATTGTTCAGAGGTCTAAACTTATTGTTTTGGAAGAAAGGGGGGAAAAAACTCATTTGAGAATCAAGGATGAGAATTCTCGGTCAAAAACTGTATGATTGCTCATATTTGCACATTTCAATCTCTAGAAAACTTCCAAAAACTTTAGAAAAAGGACGGACAGACAGATGGATGGATGGATGGAGAGATAGAGAGATGGATGGATTAATGGAGAGATAGAGAGATGGATGGATGGATGGATGGATGGATGGATGGATGGATGGATGGATGGAGAGATAGAGAGATGGATGGATGGATTGATGGATGGATGGATGGATGGAGAGATAGAGAGATGGATAGATTAATGGAGAGATAGAGAGATGGATGGATGGATGGATGGATGGATGGATGGAGAGATAGAGAGATGGATGGATGGATTGATGGATGGATGGAGAGATAGAGAGATGGATGGATGGATGGATGGATGGATGGATGGAGAGATAGAGAGATGGATGGATGGATTGTTGGAGAGATAGAGAGATAGATGGATGGATGGATGGAGAGATAGAGAGATGGATGGATGATGGATGGATGGAGAGATAGAGAGATGGATGGATGGATGGATGGATGGATGGATGGATGGATGGATGGAGAGATAGAGAGATGGATGGATGGATGGATGGATGGATGGATGGATGGATGGATGGATGGATGGAGAGATAGAGAGATGGATGGATGGATGGATGGATGGATGGAGAGATAGAGAGATGGATGAATGGATGGATGGAGATATATAGAGATGGAGAGATGGATGGATGGATGGATGGATGGATGGATGGATGGATGGATGGATGGATGGATGGATGGATGGATGGAGAGATAGAGAGATGGATGAATGGATGGAGATATAGAGAGATTTATGGATGGATGGAGATATAGAGAGATGGATGGATGCATGTATGTATGGATGAATGGATAGAAAGATGGAGATATGGATGGAGATATAGAGAGATGGAGAGATGGATGGAGATATAGAGAGATGGATGGATGAATGGATGGAGATATAGAGAGATAGATGGATGGATGAAAATATAGAGAGATTGATGGATGGATGGATGGAGATATAGAGAGATGGATGGAGATATAGAGAGATGGATGGATGAATGGATGGAGATATAGAGAGATAGATGGATGGATGGATGGATAGAGAGATGGATGGATGGAGAGATAGAGAGATGGATGGATGGATGGAGAGATAGAGAGATGGATGGATTGATGGATGGATGGAGAGATAGAGAGATGGATGGATGGATGGATGGATGGATGGAGAGATAGTAAGATGGATGGATGGATGGAGAGATAGTGAGATGAATGGATGGAGAGATAGTGAGATGGATGGATGGATTGATACCAACAATGACCCGGTCACTGATATATTCGTCTGGTTTGTATGCGGGAGCGTCCAGCGCTGCTCCGGCTCCAGATGGTCGAGCTCAACAGGTGCTGTCGGGGGAGGCGAGAGGTCTGACATCTGCTGTCCTGAACACACACACACACACACACACACACCTCATCATTATATATGCACACATTTAAATATGTATCCATCTATTCCTGCTGCAGCACAGAGTGCGAGTGCCTTTAAAAACAGTAACACGACATATGTTCAGACGCGGTTATCTCTGTCTGGTATAAACTCCCCCTCATCAGCTCGTACATCAGCTCGTACATCAGCTCACCTGTAGCGAACAGACACTTCTTTATATCTCACGTGGAAATTACTGAAATCTACAGCGCCAACATATCAATCTGCAATCAAAAAGAAATTTCAATAGGAAATCAAACATTTCTCGTCACATTCTTCCAGCACCAAATGAGTTGTGCAGATATGTCTATTTTGAACTGTATTTTTAAAGTAATTTTGGGAGATAAATATACAAGAAAGTTTCCTGAGAACTGTATTAAGACTCCTGTATTAAGCAAACTCTAAATACGCTTCATATTACAGAAAATATTAACATGCAAAACATGCATAGATCAAATTAGGAGCACAACATGGAACGCAAATGTTAGCACAATATTACAGAAAAATATCATTCATAAAATGCATTAAGCACATGCACTTTAGAAACTTCAAAACTGAGTACAAAACACTGTAAAAATCCTGTAGTAAAGTTATCTTATCATATGCAAAAGCGAAAAAGCGTAAATAGGTTAAAAATATACTGTCTAATGTATAAATATTTTCATTTCTTGCTATTTATGTACATTTTCCTGTAATGTACAATGATGTTTTGTGTTACATTTGATGTAATTTAGTTGCATTATTTTAGTGTCGTGTGTGTGACCCTGATGGTGTTTCGTCGTTGTGTGTGTGTGACCCTGTGCACGTCTATACGAGTATTGTATATATCCTATAATATCTGTATTATCATGGTGGCTGCATTATCAACTTTATTAGTCAAGTTCAAAAGTATAAAGAATACAATGTCCCTGTATTATATACATTAATAATATGCATATGCATTCAGACTTTGTATTTCAGCATCATGAGTGAAAAGTTTAACACTTTTAACTGAGATATTGTACTATAATCAGTGTATTTGCACTTGGTGCCGTGTGTGTTAATGGCATCTGAGGGCTCCTGTGAGTGTGTGAGGTTAGCAAGCGAACTGTTCTCGTTAGCACCAGGAGTCTTTGGCTAAATTGGGCAAGAAGTGTCTCGACTTCGACAAGCACCTGCTCTCAAACACACAGCTGTCACTCAAACTCCGAAACTCCCACCAGGACAACAATAGAGCCCAGCCTCTCCGAGAGAGCGTATGATCATCCGCACCGCATGCGTCTCTTCTCACTCATCTCTCACTCACACCACATTTACATCTTCCTTCAGGCGAGATTCACTTTCCTTTGCCTTTACAAGAAAGCACTGAGGTGGTGCATTACATTATATCAGATGCAACACTTCATTTCAAGGGTCCACTTTAGACATTTACGAACTACAAGTAACTTTGCAACTACATGTCAACTAGCAGTCATTATAGCATTATATCCACTTTAGACATTTACTAACTACAAGTAACTTTGCAACTACTATGGCAAGCCGTTTTAACTTTTATTCATTTCCAGGATATGAATTGTTGATATCAACAATTACATTTTTGATATCAACAATTACATTTTTTGATATCAACAATTAAATTTTTGATATCAACAATTCAATTGTTGATATCAACAATTGAATTCTTGATATCAACAATTCAATTCTTGATATCAACAATAAAAAAAATAAAAAAAAGACAAGCAGCTCAATATACATAAATAAATAAACATGTCAACTAGCCGTTATTAGAGTATTAGTAGACTGTGCTTAACTGTCACCGTCCCATATACAGGACGCCTACTTAACTTCGCTATATTACTATTAAATCCTAAACTAATTATGACAAACTATATATGGTTGGAAAGGTCTAAGACTCCTAAATAGATGTTTTACTGCTGTTTTTTGCAACAAATTATGTAGGAAGAGTAACTGATGAATTTTTGACAAGAGTGCACCTCAAAAAATCTGCATCATAACAGGAGTTCTGACCTTTGTCACACAAAGTTTATGCACACCTTTAATAATTGAAACTTTGATTTTCATGCTAAAAGTTCATAATAAAACATATAATCTAGTTTTTTTCAATAAAAAAATATAATATAATATTATCCTCTAAAAAGTATAATATATATGTTATCCTCTAATATATAATATTATTATTTTTATCGTCTTTTTTTATTACATCATGTTTTAGTAGTTATCATAAATTAGGTATCATTTGAAAGCTTACAAACTCAGAATTCATCCTGTGAAAACCGTTTTGAAATTGAACGTTGCGTTACCATAGAAACGGAACTCTAAATTATTTTATAAGGCTCCTCCCCTTTTGGGCATCATTATATTTCATAATTTATGATCAAAACCTTTTCTAATCCAAATTTTGTAACATAATTGATATTTGGACAGAAATGTATTAATTTGTTAAGGCAGAATGTATACAACTAAATTCAATGGAATGTATGTCACCCGGTGGCTATTTTTGGTACTACGCCTAAACAAAATCTCATGGGAACTTCCATTTTTGTGATATCAACTTCAAATTTGGAACACAACTTGGTTAGATATATGGCTTTGATTTTATAGTAATTTTATAGTAAAAAATATTTTGTAAAATATTTATTTTTTATTAAATAAAAAATATATAGTACAGTATATTTGATTTACTGTAAATTAAAACTTCCATAACTTTTTCATTTTTTTAAGTGTTTTCACTTCAGCAATAATCTGCTGAGTGTTTCCTTTAAAACAAGACCAAAGTTAGGTCTATATTCCAAAGCATTCTTGAATTACAACCATTTAAGTTTGAATAGTGCATTTTAACCCCCATTCTCAAAAAGGGGGGTGACAGCGAGTGACACTAATATGTCAACACTTTATTTTGATGATCCACTTAAAACATTTACTAACTACAAGTAACTTTGCAAATACGTCAACTTATTCTCCTAACCCGAGCCCTAAGCTACTAATACTATAATGAGAGTTAGTTGACATATAGTTGCAAAGTTACTTATAGTTAGTAAAATGTCTAAAGTGGGCCATCAAAATACAGCGTAATGCAATAATGACAATCAAACAGGCCCACTAAAGTATTTCCATTACTTAAAAAAGTATATTGTCAAAAACATGGTAAAAATACTATATAGATTGCTATTCGTACACCATAGTTCTGGATTGTCAAATTCATGTTTTGTGGTATTTACGTGGGACTTTGAAGAATACCATCAAAACATGGTAAACAACATGATAATACAATAGTACCATCACACAGAAAGATCACCGTTACAAAAAGTACTATAATATTACCAGTATTTTCTGATCACTAAATTCACATACGACAGTATTTACATAGAACTAAAAGACGCTTGTATACGAAGAGAAGACTCACAGAAGAGGAAGTACAGGTGTGTGTGTGTGTGTGTGTGTGTGTGTATGTGTGTGTGTGTGTGTGTGTGTGTGTGTGTGTGTGTGTGTGTGTCCACGAACACAAGAATGCTTTCAAGAACTGTTTCAGTCTTTATACACCAATTTATTTTCCCCGAATGTGCGATTCATTCGCCTCTACAGGCAAAAACAAGTGCACTAAACCGTTTTGAGCTACAAACCAGTGTGTTTATGATAATACAAATAAAAAAATATGATAATAGTTTTCAATAATCAAGTAGCATAGACTGTTTTCGCACAGCTAAAATAACAGGAGGCTGATGACACTGAGCAATCAAGTTACAAACGGCATGAAACACGTTTTCATGGTAAAAATAAGGTGGTAGTTTCTCTCTCTCTCTCTCATGCAAAGAGTCTCATTATATGTTTCAATAAACTATGAGGAGCTTTTGACAGATGGCATATGGAGTGTGTATAGGGGGAGGAGACAGGGTTGTTTTAATAGACTGTAGACTCGCTGGATTACACTAATGATTCAACATCAAGTTACCTATACATTCTCATAACTATTTTATGTTTTGGAATTTTTGGAACTCATACAACTCTCAATATGTAGGCTACATTTTCTGTATGCATTTCATAACTTATAGATAAAATGTGCAGCATGCAACCAGAACACAATCTGTATCCTAAAATACAACGTGCAATGCTTTTCCTTTCATTTTGGTCAAGGTCATGGGTTCAATTCTCAGAGAGAGCGCATGAACATTAAGTCCCCATGTAGTCAATAATTTTATCCCATAAACATTTTTTCAATCGTTATTTCTTGCCTCATTTAGTTCTCTGAATATGCAAATGAGCCCCGCCTCCACTCACTCACTCAGCTCAGAGATCCACTGGTTGACGATCACACGTTGATCTGATTGGTTACAAGGTCGTTTGTGACGTCAGAAACACCAGCGATTTCAAAACCGTGTTTTTGAAACTGTCTTTGGTTCACTGCAGTTTTAAGCAGAAAACACTCAGCAATGCTGTCGACTTATGAATTTACACATGGTGTGTCTTAAAGCATATTAAAAACACCATATAGACACATTTAAACAACATTAAAAGCTGGATTTTCACCACAGGGGGACTTTAAAAAAGGCAATGTACAGTGTAAAATGTGGTAACCTGTACATTAAAGAACCTGCTTTAACACATAAAAATGACTTTAGTTAGTATAAATTATATGATTCGGTGATGTTAACACATTTTTGCCTTTAATAAAACCAGTTAATTTAGATTTTACCATTTTAAGTCACGTTGGATAAAAAGCATATTACAACAATGTAGCATACAGTACTAATGTTTGTTTCACACTGCATACTATTTCCTACACTATTTTAAATGTACACTCCTGAATTACAGTATGAACTAAAGAGAAAGTGCTCAAAACCTCCAACTCTATGGTCAGCTTTCCAAACCTGTTTATCCATGTTTATCCATGTAGATATCTGAACGCTTCTCTGTTTTCCTCTTTGCTCTCTCTTCTCGAACACATTCTGTCTAAAACAGCGTGACCTCCGTTTCCCCGTCTGGCTCGCGGGGTTTGCACAGCCCTCTGCAATATTGCTTTTAAACGAGTTCCTATAAACAAACAATTACAAGAGAGGATGACTTATCTGCCTCAATGGCTTCACTATGGGGAAGCGTTTCATTTAAGATTTCACAGTCCCTTAGAAGAGAGAACAGGGGCCAAACCAAACATACATTCATTTTCCCAGGCCCTCTAGGAACACACACACACAGACACACACACACACACGACAAGATATATGTGCAAACAGAAACGTCATGCCCATTAAAACGCATTGGGCGTGTGTATTAGCTTGGGAAAACCCCACACATATACAGTATACATGCGCACTCCCTCCAAACCTTTCGCATGTATGATGTCTAATAGTTCTTCTCAGTTGTAACTGTGGCGAGCATTAATCTTTGTCACACGATTTATAGTTTATGGTAGCATGACCACATAGTAAATTAAAATATAGGTCAATTTGTGGCCTCCTTCAGCCATTAAGTTTGAACGGCCACAGCAATAATATTACATTAATGGATGAGTGTGCGGACGGGAATAGCGGACCCGATCGATAGATATGTGTGTGTGTGTGTGTGTGTGTGTGTGTGTGTGTGTGTGTGTGTGTGTGTGAGGTGCGGTCGACTCTGAACACACCGGTAATCACACTACTGGACTCCACTGGAACGGGCTTCACAAAGAGAGACGATGAATCTGTGCGAACACTTTATTTTGATGCTCCCTTTTGAACATTTACTGACTACAAGAAACTTACTCTAACCGTAACCCTATAGTCTACTGATATTTTACTAAAGCCCTAATGAGAGTTAGTAGACGTGTGCAACGTTACTGATAGATAGTCAACAGAAAGTGTTAAAGCGACCATCAATATAAAGTGAAACCAGATCTGTTTGGAGCTCCAGGGAGAAGAACTGTGTGAGGAATATGTGTTCGCAGTTCGCAATTAAATAATTAAAAGTGTCACCGGCCCATGCACCCGTACTTATACTCATAAGGCGTGTTCAGACCTTTTTTTTTAAATAGCGATAAACGTGAAAAATCATGAATGAATGGTAGAAACCTCAGTTTGTTTTCATGCCAAGAGTTCAAAACATAACATCCATAAAAAAAATTTGTTGAAAAAAATGGTCTGAAAATGTTTTAAACATAAAGAAAAAATAATAGATTCACTATTTGTGATGTTGCAGCGAACTATAATGCACATACATGTTCTTTTTATGTGTTTATTAAAGGTTGAATTCAT
>JARWKJ010000003.1:3191165-3246165 GCA_029959095.1 Rhinichthys osculus
TAAAATCTTTAGTAACGAGTGCCTTTAGTACATTTACCCTGTTCTCACCAGCAGGATTACCAGCATGTGGCAAATTCACAAACACACTATGCAGCACAGGCCCCTCCCTCCTCATGCGTGGACACGCCCCCTACTGCTGATTGGCTCAGTCCAATTCACTTTCAACAGCGTTTCTCAGAAATCGCTTACTGCACCTTTAAACGCAGAAACAGCCAAGCACATAAAAGAGCAAAATGAAAGAAAAAAGGATCCATTCATTCATCGTGCCATAACAGTCTTGTCAGGCTGCATTAACATTCAGGGTTAAAGCTAAGCACAGCACATATAGGGTCTCGATGTTGACCTCTGACCTCCAGCTACTTCCACATGTCAGGGTACGATGAATACTGTCGTTAATGGGTAAACGGGGTTGCCCCGCGCCTCAATGAAACCACTGACCTCATTAACTGGCACCATCAAAGATCTATTTAAGCGTGTTTCACTGGGCCTTTACAAACGCAACATTAACAATGAGAGACAAGGAGGTTATAGCAAAAGATGTGCTCCAATACGTTACGCCAGTTTCAGTGAGTGAGTGATTGGTTTGTAAATCGCATGGAAAAGTGAAAGTGACATCAAAGTGCTTTAAGCATCCAAGTATACCAGACTTTAAAGCATCAAGGATAATGTAATATCTTGAATATTTGAGTTCATAAAGTGTACATGACAACAATAGTGTGGTGGATTTAGTAGAGTTAATAAACTAGATCTTAAATATATAGTTGATAAAAACATTATATATTTACATATTTTAATTAAGTGGCTAATGCTTGATAATGAGCTAAACACACACACACACACACACAAACGTTATAAGCCATGAACCAAGCCAATCAGCTACAAGGTGAATCATTCACAACAATACAAACTTTGATTTGAAGAAAAAAAGTATTTGAAAATAGGTGAGGGAAAGAACTACAATCGATGGAGAAATATAAAACTACTCATTTTAAAAATGTTGATATATTTTAAGCGCTAAATATGCATTTATAATACTTCAGTATTTTGCGAGCGCAGAGAGATCGACTCGGGAGTGGGCGGAGCTAACGAGATCTTTTGGCACGTTTTACTTGTTTCGACTCTCTGATTGGTGGAATTTTCAGTACAGCATCATGGGTAATGTAGTTTTTCCACCACGAATTATGCTGTTAAAGGGTCATGAAACCCCCCTCTATCAGCTCAAGTCTAGCTCATAATCTTTTTGAAAAATGCAACTTAAATGGGCGTGGATGGCTGAGAGAAGAAGGGAGGGAGTGGGTGTGGCACGGCAGGGGAGAGGGGGAACTGTCATCAGCCAGCAGTGTTGCCAGATGTACGATAATTATCGTGTTTGTACAATAATTTTGACCTCTGTACAATGTACGATCAATAATGAACAATAATCTCAGAGTTTTCAGTCGTTCGTCCAAACACACACATCCTACCGCTTCTCTCTCTAACCCCGAATCATTTCGCAGGCTCGCCTGCCTGCACGTACACACACACACACACACACACACACACACACACACACAACACGGTGTCGCCCGGCCCGCACGTCAACACTACACATTCACAAGTCTCCCGCATTAAGCATACAATTGATATATTATCGAAATGTCTAAAATGTTCATAACGACCGCTTATTTAAGAAAAGGCAAGTAAAATGAGCAGGGTTACATTTTAGACACACACTCTGAAGGGATAGAAAAGTCCTCAGGACTTGGTACCGCATTACTCGCAAGACGTAACTTGCATTGGTCATCGACAAGGCCGAAGTCCACCATTCTCCAATTCTCGAAGCTCTCTCGGGTAAAATGTTTGCGGCACTTGCGTCCCATGATGGTCTCTCTCCTTTACTACGCGATATCACAGTTTGACATGTCTGTGGAAAGATCCACGTGGTGTCATGAATAATTAAGAGACCGTGTCTTCTCATAGGATATAAAAACTCAGTCTCATTAATAATTATGAGAGACCGATGAGTCATCAACGCACTACACTGTGCACTGCCACGTCACAGCCTGCGATGAAGATTTTAAACCCGGAAGACGAAAATAGCTGGAAAAAAAATAAAATTTAACCATTTTCGCTCTACTATTAAATCTAACAGATGCTAACATTGTCTTCAATGTTGTTCAACACACATACCTCTGTTAAAATCTCAGAAAATTTGGTTCAGGGTTTCATGACCCTTTAAACACGATCATTTTAAAACTAAGTTGAAATAATTTGGGCTGACTGCTTCAACAGAAGCAAATACCCTCGATTAAAAACCTCGTAGCTCACAGTAACGCTGTCTTTAAAGGTTTATAAGCTATTGTTAAAAATATATTTTCCTATGGAGAGATTGAATGAAGCTTTTACTTCCGGACTGTTGCACGTTATTTGGCAGATAAGAAATTGGACAAGTGAAATCATCGGTAACACTTTGAAAACTAAATCAAACATGTTCTAAGATGTACTAAAAGGGCAAAATGTAAAATTGTTCATAAATTTGATACCAGTCACAAACATCAGTGAATGACACTAGATGTCTCGCAATGTTTACATTTAACATTTAACACACAATGATGCATTCATCATTAAAAACAATTTAATCTGTTTTAAGTGATTCCACTGCTGCTATCAAGAGTGAAATAACATATTCATTAACAGATGCAATTTTCAAAATTAAAATCAGTGTTAGCACATATGATGGTGGTTATTTTATGGATTGGTTATAATGCAGTCGGATGTTAGTCAGTTAAATTTCTTGCTCTTCTTTTGGGCCACAAAATGTGTCCATTTTCTGGAACATGTTTGATTTAGTTTACCCCGAAATGTTAATTAATACATTAATTAACAAGCATGTCGTGTAGTTAAGATGGTATATTCATGCAGGAATTCATGACTCATGTCGTAGTTAAGGTTAGTTCCTCACTAGTACATGTCTTAACTCATCATTAGTTCATAGTAAAGTAATTATTAATTCAGGTATTCGTACATGATTATTCATGTACTATTATTGTAAAGTGTTACCAAATCATCTGTAACCCATAGGTCCATTATTGTCCCAAAACATGAAGGTCCAGTTTTTGAGTTCATGGCGAGCATAAATCATAGTTTAATAATATTTATACATTACAAAAGCCAGCAGATGCTCACAACAACAAAGAAAGAGCTCCAGATTGCTATTAGAAAGATCAATCCGCTCCTAGTATAAGTTAAAAGCAGTGTACTCAAACCCAATATCTCTCATATTCAATGCAACCATCAGATTGTGATTTTAACCAAGTGGTAAGCAGAAGCATTTATGAAATAGCAATTATCTTGTGACTGACAGCGTTGCCCTTAATCTGCTCACAAACTTTTTGGCTTAGGAAATGCAGCTAATTAACCACACACACAAAAACAGGAATGCATTTAAATATTGATCGTCACACACACATGCTGCTCAACAACCACGCTCGAGTATTATGTGTGTGCGAGTATGATTATGAATATTTTAGGAGCACATTTAACACGGTGAAGCCACACAGCCTCGGAGAGGGATTTGAGCCCACTCATCAGCTAATGACCCTGGGCGCTTCCAGCAAACCTCTTCATATTTTAAAGAAAGTCGATAACGCAAGCAGCCCAGTCAGCAGCATTAAGATTCATACAGACGCCACGGGACCTGAAAAAATTAATAACACGCGTGCCTAACAATCCATCCTGTGATTTAGAGCAGGACCGAACCGCTCTGCTCAAGATGCAAAGTGCTAATGAAAACACATCCGAGATGAATTCTGAACACGCGCCCTTTCGAAACCTTCGAAACAAACATCTTAGTCTCTTTTCAAAACTACGCTCGAAGTCATTTGCAAAAAGCTATCTGTGATTCATTTAAAGTTAAATAATTATTTTTTTTAAATGTGTTGAGGGTTGATGAAGATATCACTAAAGTCCCCCTGAAGTCAATCATTTTATCCCTTAAAACTCACCAAAATGACATATTTAAACATCTTCATGCCTTAAAACAGCTGAATGTAACTCGACACCCTTGCCTCATTTAGTATGCGCGGCTCTATGAATATGCAAATGAGCCCCGCCTCCACTCACTCACTCAGCTCAGAGATCCACTGGTTGACGATCACACGTTGATCTGATTGGTTACAAGGTCGTTTGTGACGTCAGAAACACCAGCGATTTCAAACCGTGTTTTTGAGACTGTCTTTGGTTCACTGCAGTTTTAAGCAGAAAATACTGAATACTAAATGAACTTACACATGGTTTGTCTTAAAGCGTATTAAAAACACCACATAGACACATAAACAACATTAAAAGCTGGATTTTCACCACAGGGGGACTTTAACAAATTAATAACAATCAGAACTATCAGTTTTCGTAATACACCATTAAAGTTTGTCACCAACGTGCCAGAAAGAAAAGACACAAAAACACACAAGCTAAAGAAAATTTTTAAAAAGATGGAGCGCTTGATCTTTCATTCTTTCTTGTTTATCACCTATTCAAAGTTTGCCCTCAGCCACATGGACTCACAGCATCATCTCTACAGCGAAGCTGGGCCGATCTCCTAGAGAGGCTAGACAACATATGGTGCCCGCCGTCTCTGAACAGTTCTGTGACAGTCTCACACACACACACACACACAGAGAGAGAGAGAGAGAGAGAGAGAGAGGGAACGACAGAAGAACCTGCTGTAAGAGGAAATCCCAGAAATCGACTTCATCCTGATGCATCTTTAGTTTGACCTTTGGATAAAGTCTAGTGGTGCACAACTTATTCTGGCAAAATAAATAAAAAAACTCCTTAAGCAGGGTTTGACATTAACTCTTGTCCACTCGTCCAGGACAAGTGGATTTTTTTTTTTGAAGGAGCAAGTGAAAGACAATTGTACTTCTTGAACGTTTTGAACGAATCGGTTGAGTCAAAGATTCAATGACTCATTCATAAACAACTGCCTCATTCTTGGATATATCAGCCGTTTGAGCGAATCGGTTGAGTCAAAGATTCAATGACTCATTCATAAACAACTGCCTCATTCTTGGATATATCAGCCGTTTGAGCGAATCGGTTGAGTCAAAGATTCAATGACTCATTCATAAACAACTGCCTCATTCTTGGATATATCAGCCGTTTGAGCGAATCGGTTGAGTCAAAGATTCAATGACTCATTTATAAACAACAGCCTCATTCTTGGATATATCAGCCGTTTGAGCGAATCGGTTGAGTCAAAGATTCAATGACTCATTCATAAACAACTGCCTCATTCTTGGATATATTAGCTATTTGAATGAATTGTTTGAGTCAAAGATTCAATGACTCATTTATTGATAAATAACTGCTTCATTCTTGGCTATATCAGCCGTTTGAACGAATCATTTGAATGAATGACTCAATGACTCACTCATTAAGACGGTCACTTGCTGCCACCTACTGGTGGTTAGTTTCATGTTTAAAAGTATAATTTTCCCCCAGCATTTCTTATTTGTATTTTCAAAAAATGTTTAAAACAATATCAAAACATTATATAATACAATTTTTCAGTGTAAATTATTTTGGTAACAGCCCCATGGTGTCTTTTTTAATTAAATGTATTGATAAAATCAAATTTAAGAATTCAAAATGAAAGATGATGCATGCATACATAAGTTTATATCACAAATATGCAGATTTAAATATGTCAAAGCTGATAGAACACGGATGAGACTATTTCTTCAGAATAAATTAGATTTACACAACAACAAATCCTTTTTTTTTTTAGACAACTGAATGATTGATTTACTTATCCAGCTTGATGTTGAGCCCTGCATTAAAGGTGACATATTATGCCCCTTTTCACAAGATGTAATATAAATCTATGGTGTTCCCAGAATGTGTCTGTGAAATTTCAGCTCAAAATACCTGAAAAGATAATTTTTATAGCATGTTAAAATGAACACTTTTTGGGTGTGAGCAAAAACGTTTTTGTGTGTGTCCCTTTAAATGCAAATGAGCTTCGGATACTCCGGCAATAACAAAACAGGCGAATCTCACTCATCCAAAATCTCAGACATAACCAGCAGCGAGTGCAGCCGTACAGAGACTCAGGAAGAGTTTCACTTTAAGACGTTTCTGAATGGTTAGTGGAGAAATATATGTAGTTGTTGTGGAGTTACATTGATTAATCTCGTCGACTTGCATGCACCGTCATGTTTAACATTTACACAAGTTGACAAATGTTTTGGTCAGTAGTGTTCAGAACAGAACAGAACAGTTTCATGCTTTGCTCAAACTTTTGCCATTGCATTAGAACTGGTCTGTTGTCACTTGCGAAAAGAAAATGACTGCTATTTGACATGTATTTGCAAAGTGTAGTTAGGGGAATGTCTAAAGTGGACTATCGAAATAAATCTAAAAACAATAATCCTACAAATTTTCAAAAAATGATTTCCGAAATTATTAAAAATGGCATTTATATTCCTATAAAATTGGTCTTAGAACGAACTCAGGAAAACAGTTCTCCTCCATTTTGTTCTTTGACCACATGCAATTTGATTGGTCGTGAATTACAAATCACAAATGTTAAAAGCCATAGAATAGATGGTAGCAAATCTAGTGACTGTGCATGATAAATCATCCTTAATTTCCATGCACACGCTTGACATTGCTGGGTTCAGAACCACACGAGTTCTGCCATCTCTCTACAAATGCAAATGAACATCTGTGATGTGTAAAACAGCCCCAAAACACGATCACTATCATTATTTCAAAACAAACCGCTTGCAATTTTCTTTCTTTCTTTGTTGTTGTTGTTGTTGTTGTGACCTGCAGAACTAGTGCCGGTCTAAAGAGGACATTGGAAGTTGGATTGGGAAAGCCCTGATTGTCTCTCCTGTGCAGTCATTTCCGTTGCCTCGAAAGAAAGCAAAGAGAAAACAGAGTGGATCAATAACTCATTAGAGTGAGACTATCAGTAAACTGGAGTGCCATGAGGACGGTAATGGCCAGCAGAGACTGACTGTGAAACACAGAGCAAACGCCCAATCTGGGTTTCAAGAATCAGTCCTCAGCAAAACAGACGTTTGTGATGAATATCATTAGCGGTTTCTTATGAGGTTCTTGTCCCTATACAAAACCAAAGACAGTCTCAAAAACACGGATTAAAATTGACATTCGCAAACAGCATCGCAGAGTTGTGTGTTTGTAGCGACACTCTCGCCCTGCGGTCAGAAGCAGAGTTTCATGTTTGCATGACGTGTGGACTCAATACATCCTTATCTAGAGCAAAATAATCAAATTCATTCATCACAATATGTATCTTTTATACAAATTTGGAAACATTCAAATGTCATTTACATCTTTTAGATTGTCAAGAGATTTAAAGCGTCGTTTATTGCATGTGTGAACGAGCTCTACGTGAGAACGAGCCAATGAGTGAATCTGGAAATAAAGTGAAATAACTGATAAAAATGAGAAATAGTCCTCAGATGCATGTCTGTAATTTATAGCAAAACATTAATTCCATCTCAAATAGACTCATTAAAAGTAGTTACATGCGTGACATCATTAACCAACGTGGATGAACGACCAATTTGCGACAATAGTTTCGGGAAACAGTCGTGACTAGCTAGTTAATGTCTTCAACGATGCATCATATGATAGTGAAGCAAAAGTTATAGCGTTGTACGGGAAACACACTACTATGAATCTTTGCAACTCCATCCACTCAGAACAGCTTAGCAACTAATTTCAATACTCTGACAGTCACCCATAACGCCCCCGGATGCTAGCAGCAGTTTTGCACGAGCACGCATCACTCATGTTTTGTTCAAATGCAGTTATCTCTGTTGAAATAGAGTGACGGATAGGAGCCACGGCCTGACTGAGAGCTGCTTCTGTAATATCCGTCTTGCTGCATCAGCTGAACACCAGCATGAGGACCCATATGTGCATCTAACACTCTGCTCCCAGCGGGCACCAGCTTTGGCACCGATACCGTCCACACATCTGCCTAGCTGCCAATAGTGCCAGTTTCACTGTCCTGGTTATCGGGGAAGCCCTGCTTCTTTCTCTCCATCTGCGCTGGCTAATGCAGATAATGCTAGAGGTCTGTTACCCCGACCCCAAAGCCTGTTAGGACCCAGTTTTCATGCACACAGTAACTTGAGGTTTGTAATTGATGAACTGCATGCACACAATCCTTTAAGTCGGGGATGAGATAAAACATGATTTATAGGTCTTACATTTTTGACTGCGCCACTGTAAAAAAAAAAAATTGCAAACTTAAATTTTTAAGTACAACCAACTTAGGTGTTTAAGTCACCTCAAATGAAAATACATTAAACTGACTTTAAAAAAATAGTTGAATATTGTATAACTTATTATTTTTTTTTGAAAATTAACTTATTTTGATGAGTTAAAAGCAATGTTGTCATAACTTGTTGATCATATAATTTTTAGATCACAGGGTCTTGTTTACAGGCTTCATTTTACCCTTAAATCAGTGCTGACAAAATTACTGATAATGTTCTCGTTCTTTCCCACACACAATGTGACGAGCTTCGGTAACGCTTTCCATTACAGCCCGGAAAGTTCTGCGTTAGTAAAACAAATTTACAGCATAACTTTCAATAATTATAGTATAAAGTACTTACATGTAAGTATAAGGGAACAATG
Source organism: Rhinichthys osculus (assembly GCA_029959095.1). Taxonomy (NCBI): domain Eukaryota; kingdom Metazoa; phylum Chordata; class Actinopteri; order Cypriniformes; family Leuciscidae; genus Rhinichthys; species Rhinichthys osculus. Next base: position 3,199,827 of record JARWKJ010000003.1, read on the forward strand.
CAAAGTTTGGGAAATAAAGGCGTAACAACCAGGAAAATTAACAAATTATTCATAATGTAAGTATTTTAGAACTAAGGGGTGTTTATTCTACTATTATAATACATACACGGCGTGGCTTTTTGTTGTAATAGTGTATCAAGGCAATACATAAAGGGTTTTTAAAACATTTATGGGAACATTTGCATTTATACTGTTTTTTTTTTAATAGCAAAAGTGCACTGATTAAGTTTGGGTAAAACTAAAAATATTGCAAGTTTATTTTTTACTTAATTACTGGGGGAAAATACTCTTGTTCCATGAAGTTACTGCGTACAATGAAAATACATATACAATCTGATATCACTGACTGAAAAAAAAATGAATTCAAAACAGATTTACAACACATTACCCCTTTATTTCCCAATCTTTACATATTGTTCCCTTATACCTACACGAACGTACTTCATAGGTACACTATACTTACCGAAAGGTAAGCTGTAACTTCATTTTATTACGCAGTACTTTCCGTGCTGTAATCTAAAGCGTTATCCAAGCTAGTGACAAACAATTTATCTTTCCACACTGTAACTGCTATGAAACATGACTCAATCACAGCCAATCAGAATATATATCACATTTACTGTATAATTTTAAGGAGGAGGATTTTGGGCCAATGATATTTTTAATTCTTTAATTCTTGCTGCTTTATCATGGGTAACACTTTACAATAAGGTTCATTAGATATCATTAGTTAATGCATGAACTAACATATGAGCAATACATTTGTTATTGTATTTATTAATCATTGTTAAAAATACAGCTGTTCATTGTTTGTTCATGTTAGTTCACAGTGCATTAACTAATGTTAACAAGATTTGAATCAAGTATTAGTAAATGTTTAAATTAATATTAACTAAGATTGAAGCATGCCGTATGAGTGCAGTTCATTATTAATTCATGCTAACTAATGTTAACTATTGAACCTTATTGTAAAGTGTTACCATCATGTTATGTTTGGGGAGTACAGTATCTCTCCCTCTCTCAAATTAACATTCACCACAAATCAAGATTCAAAAGCAAAACATCCCCAAACGCAAAAATGTCAAACCATTCGGTTTTCAAAGCAGAATAACTCCAATGTTTGGGTCCTGAAGGCCAGCCCTGATCCTGACATATGCTCTGGGAAGAAGGCCGACTGGAGTCGGGTCCAGTGTCATGTCTGCAACGCGTTTTCCTCGATCCCGCGCGGTGAGGATCGCTTATCCCCCTGCAACTGCACATATGCTCGAGACATTGAACAGTTGGACGTGGCCGTGGGCTAAACTGGGTCAGGCTGGCACAGATGGAGCCAAACTCCCAGTGGGTCACCAGAAGCTGAACAAAAAAGAAAACTGCTGTCTTTGGATCCTGACAGATATAATCTGTCTCTCCATTTACAAAACTAAAAAACAAAACCTGTAAATTCAATCCAATCTGGGTCGCGTGGCTCTGCGGATGTCAGGCCTCAGAACACAACGGATGTCTAGTTAACTTAAAAAACAAAGCTTGACATGTTTTTGCTGCTTGATGTTGCCTTAGCGGCTCCACTCTGATGTAAGTACTCCCCCCGTTCCTCTCGAATAGAGCAGAGTTCGTTGTTTTATTAAAAGGCTGCGATGTCGGAGATCCTCTGGAGGTTTTGAACTTTTGCAAAATTTAAAGAACATGACAGTTACCCCTGGAGAGAGCGAATGATGCTTTCCAAATGAGGAAAGCTTGCAACTGCTTTAGAGCGCTGATATGTCTGAACAATGGAGTTGAGGAAAATCCTAGGAAATCCAATATGGGAAGACCTGTTTTAAGTAACAGTCCATTGCAAACCACACATTTTGGCACAGCTGGATCGCAGCATTGGGGAAATGTGTGCCACATTATCTCTTATTTAATACAACAAGTGTTACAGAATAAACATGGAACATAATAGGACCCAGTAGCGAACCCTGGGGAACTCACATGGAATAATCCAGGAAAAGGTTTTTTTTTTTCATATATTATAGTCAACAAATTCCTCACATGTGTTTTTGGTAGCAGTCCATTGTAAACCACACATTTTGGCACAGCTGGAAAGCAGCATTAGTGAAGCTTGACACATTATATCTTATTTAATACAACAAGTGTTACAGAATAAACATGGAACATAAAAGGCCCAGTAGCGAACCCTGGGGAACTCACATGGACTAATCCAGGAAAAGGGTGTCTTTTTCATATATTATAGTCAACAAATTGCTCAGATGTGTTTTTGGTAGCAGTCCATTGTAAACCACACATTTTGGCACAGCTGGAAAGCAGCATTAGGGTAGCTTTGCACAGTCTTCAACAATTTCAACAAATGTTATATTTACATTTAATCCTTAAAGCGACTTACAATTAAGGAGAGCAATAGAATAAATATGGAACATAATAGGACCCAGTAGCGAACCCTGGGGAACTCACATGGAATAATCCAGGAAAAGGGGTATTTTTCATATAATATAGTCAATAAATTCCACAAAGCTTTTCAAGTAGTACAAAAAAAGGCTTCGTCTCACTCTTTCATGGTTTGTTCAGAAAAAAATGGGCAAAAAGCAGTATTTCCTTGTATAATAGAGTACAAAGGTTTGTATGTAGTAATGTTGTGAACTTCCTCAAGAGACCAGATGCCCAATGTTGAATAAACTAAGCCCAGATGCAGAGTTGTCCTCCTGTATGCAAGTTGCCCAAGTATGCAAAGCATTTGTTTATGTGTGCCATGAGTCTAGCACGTGTTTACACAACTGTATCTCTTGGAACGAAGTCAAGTTTGCAGCTGCAGCACCAAATAATTCATCGCCCGCTTCACGCCCAGGAGAAGCCACAGGTAGTTGATGAAGTGGCAGTGCCAAGCATCCCAACTGGCATAGACAAAGCGCAGCTGCTGAGAGTCAACGCAGCCAGATGCTGCCGTCAACGTGCCATGTGTTTAAAGAGGGGCAAGAGGGGGAGAGCGAGGCGCTTGCCAAGGCATTCTCATCTGGTGCCAACCTGACACATGTTTTTGGAACACCCCTTGATTTTCGTTCCCTACTCACTCTCTGAATCTTTCCGAAAAGAGGGGGCTTCTCTCATCTCATCTCCCACATTTTTCAGCGAATCCTTGGCCAACCCAATGCGGAGTTGGCGCCCACTGCCGGACATGCTAGTTGCTAACACCACGACCGAGAAGATACAGGGCTGGCGGATAGCCATCGTATAGCTGCGCGTCAAACATACGCTCACCGGGTTGTCTTCTGTTCTTCGGTCAGCTTTCGGACTTCTTTCCAATCCAATCCAATCTGATATGTTTGAAGAGCAGCTGGAATTTCAAAAATTTGTAACAGGAACATGCCGGGATCCAAGCCTGATTCCATCCAAAAAAGAAAATCCTCACGAAACAAGGGCGCTCCATCGAAACGTCTGCATCACATGCAATACAAAGCAAAGCGTCAAGAATCAATGATCTGTTGAGCGTTTAACGCCTTAAGGAGGGTGTCCTCGCTTCCAGCTCTTTCTGTGATTGTGAATGGATCGCTCGTTGACGATACTACTTCTCAAACCGGAGGGGAGATTCTCAGACAAAGCTTTCAGTTTTGCAGGAACATGCCATCCCTATTTACCACGGGGGGGTTTAGGGAAGTGAGAACTTTTTGAATGAGTGCCATGTCTGAACAATTCTTATTTGAGGCCCGCGACTGCCAGCTGGTGGCTAAGTGTGCCCGTGCTGTGAGCTGATGCCAAAACCAGTTGGCATGATGAAGCTTGGGTGATAACAGTGTGATGGCAAAACACACGCAAGCTTAGATGTCAATACTCACCAGCTTTAGTCCATCTGTCTGTCTGTCTCATACATTTTCCTTTTATTTTATGTCTGAGTATTACGTATTTGACTTTTCAGCGAAAAACATAATTTTTAAAAAACTGTATTGTTGTTATTTCATTGTATATATATATATTTTTTAGCATTCCTAACATGCCTAAAAATGCTAATAATTTCTACCTGATGACATTCATGTCACTAAAACAAGGTATTCTTCATTCAAGTCTCTAATGAAAACAAACATAACATTTTAATGAAAACACTTTCCCATTGTTTTTAATCGCAAGTTAAAAGCTAAAATAAAATCTAAAGATATTGGGGTGGCACTGTGCCTTGTAAAATGCAAACTAAAAGACACAAGGACAAGGTCCTTTAGATAAAGGTTCCGCTTCGCTTCGATTTCCACACGGATTCATTTATACGGCGCACCGTCTTCAATATGACTTTAGGTAAGAAACGCATCATTCTGCATGTATGTTTGAGGAAAGTATTATAGTTATGTTATGATTTTATGCGTAGCGACATCAGAAAACATTATAAAGAATAACCTTTCGATTAGCGAGTCTTTGGAAGCCTAAGAAATGCGGAATGATATGTTTTATGGCACCACTGTTGTTTTGAGATTTAACGTTACTTTTATTATGCTTGGGGTCCATAGTGCTGTTTGTGAAAGATAATGAATGAACGAATGAATAATAAAGGTAAAGTTATCTTTAATAATAAAAAAGGAGTGGGTACATTTTTATTTCGATAGTCCACTTTAGACATTATATTGACTATAAGTAACTTTTGAACTTGAATGTCAACTTATTCTATTAACACGAACCCTAAAAGTCTAATACTATAATGACTGCTAGTTGACATGTATTTGTAAAGTTACTTGTAGTAAGTGGATCGTCAAAATAAAATATTTCTTACATAAAAATAGTTGGATAATTTTTATCATATTTATGTAAGGGCCAGTGAAAATGCTGACAGTAAAAGTAAGAATCTTTCATGTTAAATCCTGTGTTGTAAGCCTATTATTTGGCTATTTTTAATAATTGTTTTCATTAATATGGACTTATATTAAAGGGAATAGTTCACACAAAAATGTAAATTCTGTCATTATTTACTCACCCTCATGTCGTTCTAATCCCTAAGACTTTCATTCATCGTTTCGTTCTTGAAGGCTTTAAAAAGTTCATAAAGAGATCGTAAAACTAATCCATATGTATTGAGAGGTTTAGTCCAAATTTCCTTTTGCTTTTTATATGATGAATTGATTTAATTAAGGCTTTTATTCAGATATAAACATTCATCAACCGATCTCACACATTAGGTCTCAACATTTTTGCCCCGGTCTAATCTTATTTAATTTATGCTTCATCTTTCATTTCAAATTCTTAAATTTGATCAACAAATACATTTGAATAATAAGACACTATGGGGCTGTTACCAATCAAATTAAATAATTTACACTAGTGCATTAATTAATGTTATGATATTGTTTTTAATATTTTTTTAAAAATACAAATAAGAAATGTTGAGGGAAAAAAAGATCAAGTGTGAATAAAAGCATAATTTAAATCTGTTTATCATATAAAGCGATCGAGTATATTTAAGAAAATTTGGACTAAACCTCTCAATTCATATGGATTAGTTTTACAATCTCTTTATGACATTTTTGAAGCGTCAAGTACGGTAGTTGCGTAGACTGTCAATGGAGGGACAGAAAGCTCTCGGATTACATCAAAAATATATTAATTTGTGTTCCGAAGATGAGCGGGAAGTCTTACAGGTTTGAAACAACATGAGGGCTACTTTTTGGGTGAACTATCCTTTTAAAATTAGCTTTTTTTTTTAAATTTATTTTCCCTTTAATACACAGTCCATATAAACGAAAACAATGATTAAAAATAGCCACATAATAGACATTACTGACAACACAGGATTTAACATTAAAGATTCTTACTTTTCCTGTCAGAATTTTTACTGGCCCTTCCAAAAAAAAAAAAAGATCAATCTACTTTTATATCAGCAAATGTATATAAATGAAAGTCGTACAGGTTTGGAACGACATGAGGGAGAGTAATAATGACAGTAATTCTCATTTTTGGGTGAACTATCCCTTTAAAATGTGCTTTTCTTTCATTTGATTGTCCCAAGTTTAGACGGATGAAACGCTATGATGTCTTTCTGGAGCTGCTCTCACTGTAAAGCTGGCAGAAGAGCCCTGAAGTGGCTTCTGGGAAATGTAGTGCATCAGAGAGCCATCCACAAACCCTCTCCAGCTCTCGGGAGAATCGCTCCTGTTTTCTCCAGAGCGTCTGCGTATGGAGACAATGTGGCCATTATGGATCACAGCGGGAGCCACACCTACAGCTCCCTCTACAAAAACAGCAAAAGCCTGGCGGGACTCATTACCAAAGCTCTCGCCTGTCAATCAGGAGACCTGAAGGGCGAGCGAATCTCATTTCTGTGTGCCAACGACGCATCTTACACCGTGGCTCAGTGGGCGTCATGGATGTGTGGTGGCATATCAGTTCCCCTATACAGAAAACATCCTCTAAATGAGCTGGAATATGTCATTTTAGACTCCCAAAGCTCGCTGTTGGTCGCCGGAGAACCTTTTATTGATACCCTCGAGCCCTTGGCCCAGAAACTAGGGCTGCCCTGCCTACAGATTCCCACCACTTTAGATGCTCTTCAGTTTGAGGACACACAGAGGTTGCCCGAGGACGTCTCGGATTGGGCTGAGAGACCAGCGATGCTCATCTACACCAGCGGCACCACGGGACGACCCAAAGGAGCGCTGCACACACACGGCAGTCTGCAGGCCATGGTGAACGAGCGCTTGGGTTTTGTAAACTAGTGCATGAAAGTTTGATCAAACTTGATAGCGATGTTGACCTCCTGTGATGCAGGAGTACTATGGTCAACTAAAGCTGAATTCTGATAATATCTGAAAAGCTGAAATAATAATATACAGGTGAAACCCCAAAAATTTGAATATCGTGCAAAAGTTCATGTGTTTAAGTAATTCAAATTAAAAGGTGAAACTGATATATTTAGTATATGTTATATATACATATGCATGATTATACTTTTCAGAGGGCCGACATTTCTGTATTTAAAATCCTTTTTTTTTTTTTTTGATTTCATGTAATATTCTAATTTTCTGAGATTTTGAATTTGGGGTTTTCATAAGCTGTACGCCATAATCATCAAAATTATAACTTTTGCACGATATTCTAATTTTTCGAGTTTCACTTGTATGTTTATATTAGGGATGCACGATATATCGGCTACCATAATATCGGTATCGGGCGATATATGTTCATTTTTAATGTTATCGTTATCGGCCTGATAAGAAAATTTGGCCGATATATTAAAGCCGATAAATAATGTATTATTTCCTTCAGCTGAGACGCTTCAGATGCGCACTGTTCAACATAGTTTTGAATTGCTTGAAATATGATTGAAATCACTTCAAAAAAGGAAAATACAGTTCAATGTGCAGCGCAAGTCTGTCATATCGGCTACATACAATTATCATGAGAACATTATAGTTGTGTTTGGGATGTTGCTTTTAATGGTGAGACTTTTGTTTTTGTAATCAGGCTCTCAAAAATTATATAAAAAATTGGATTTAGATTTATCGGCCAATATATCTGTTATCGGCTTTCAGATATAAAACAATTAACAGTTATTGGTATCGGCCAAAATATTCATATCGGTGCATCCCTAAAAATGTTATCGAACTTGAACAGCGATGTTGACCTCAGTGATGCAGGGTTATTATGGTTAACTGAAGCTATTAAAAAAATCGAAAAGCTCATTTATATATGTATATATATATTAGTTAAAAGAACTTAAAGGGATAGTTCACCCAAAAATTTAAATCCTGTCATTAATTACTCTCCCTCATGTCGTTCCAAACCCGTAAGACTTTCGTTCATCTTCAGAACACAAATGAAAATATTTTTAATTAAATGAATCTGTCCCTCCATTGACAGCTACACAACTACCACTTCATGCTTCAAAAATTCATAAAGAGATCGAAAAGTAAAAAATTTAACTAAAATTAACATGAAAACTAAAAATATAAAAATAATAATATTAATAAAACTAACACAGATACTAAAATAACAATGCTGTTATGTTTTGGCAGAAGAGCGTTATTAGGAGTCACTGTTTTAAATTAAAAACTGAAAACATTTTATGCGTTTTAACCGTTCATTTACACGACAACGCCATTTTGGGGCCTGAAAAAAAAAAACTTTTAAAAACGTGTTTCAAAGTGCTACCCTAAAATTGTCTCCATGTAAATTTGTGAAAACAGTGACGTCATGCACATGTGTGTTACGTGTTCGGTGTTTCTTCACAAAGTACATCGCCATCTACTGGCCTGACAGCAGAATACGGCGTTTTTAGTCGTTTTCGCGGATCCGTGTGAATGGGGATTGTTTTGACAACATGCTCGTCTGTACCCGAAAAACCGCAATTTGTTGTTCATTGTTGTGTAAATGTACCCTAAAATATTTCTATATCTAAAATCGGATTGGATGAGCCACATTTAAAGCTGTTTGGGAAAATAAAATGCTAGCAATTATCGCCTGCTTTAAAAATGATAAAACTCTCATAGCCAAAAAACAGCATACTGTTGTTACATGCCCGATGGGGCTGTTTTATAAAAGCAAAAAAGTGGTTAAACTGCTGTAAAAAAAAAAAAATCACGGTAACAATTTTACGGTAAAATGTTGGTTCCCATTGACTTCCATTGTATGGATAAAAAATACATGGAAGTCAATGGGAACCAAAACGGTTTTCTTAAAGACATTCTTCAAAATATCTTCTTTTGTGTTCTGCAGGAGAAAGAAAGTCATTCAGGTTTGAAACAAAGCGAGGGTGAGTAAATGATGAGAGGATTTTCTTTTTTGGGTGAACTATCCCTTTAAGAATGTTAAAATGAATATAACACACAAAGCCAGCTGGTTTTATTAGAGTAACAATAACACTAGTGAGTTGTCCAGTTTGTGGGAATTATTTCCAATAACATCAAGGCAAAACCCACAACACTGATAGGCATGTGTTCTGGAGATATTCATTATTGATGATCGAATGAGAAGGTCAGGAGTTTCACATGCTCAGATATTGCAAACAATTGAGTATTTAGTGTGAGATGGAGGCCATTAAGTTTTGATGGGAGCTGAGGAATGAGACGCCTCCCTCTCCTGATGCCTTTGCCTTCTTTTACTTTGTTCCACTTCGCCTCTCTGAATAATCATTCTGATTATTTAATTTCATGGGCCACTCAAGGCAGTGGAGTTTTTTCCCATCAAAAACTGACCTGCATTTCCAATAGGGTGGAAAATTAGAGGCGAGCGTCTTCGGACAAGTTTAAAGTCCCCCTGAAGTCAATCGTTTTACCCCTTAAAACTCATCTTTCATAATCAAAATAACACATATAAACTTTTTTTTCTGGGAAAATAATTTCCTCATGCCTTTAAATAGCTTGTTGACTCGTGAAAATCATATTAAAAACACCACATAGACACATAAACTACATGAAACACTTGATTTTCAGCAAGTACGCGTGTTCCATAATAATAAACCCTGTAGCATTAGTTTTTCGCCAAATAATTTTGTCAGATAAATAACGTAAGCAAGTTTAGTGTTTTATTTGTCCTTCATATTTAAAATGTTACATTTTTTGATGGTTTAATCGAACTTGTAGGGTCATTAAAAACAAATATCCCTTCTGGAAATCACTAAGTTCATTTTAAATCATATCTTTTTATATTATTTATATATTTTGAAATAATAATTTTATTATTAAATAATGAAATAATGACTTAATTTAATATTAAATTAAATATATATATAGAAATTTGGATAGGAAAACTATGAGTAATGCATTTTTTTTGTGATGAATCTGTTCAAAAGACTTTAATAAGTGATGATTTGCTCGCAGAATATGTGTAATAAATAGATGCTCTTTCTTTAGTTCTGTGAAACATCTGTTCATCAGCTAAGATGTGTATTTGATGTTATTTTCTCTTTTGACGTCCCACAATCATGCAAAAGGCAAAGAAATGCACTTTTATTTCTAGAGCACATTTAAAACCGCCACTGCTAACCAAAGTGCTGTACAAGCTAACAACTTTAGACAATGAAATACATAAACTGACACACAAATTCATAAGATTACATTGAACCAAAAGCCAAAAAAAAAAAAAAAATCCCAAACAAAAAATAAGTCAAATTTAATGCATGTAAGGAACTGTAAATGTCATACAGGTGCATTTTAATAAGTTTTATTATAGGTTACTGACACAAAACCTGATGGTTGTTATATATATATATAAATATACATTCCAGTTTACCGTTCTCACTTATTTGTAAAATTTGTTACATAGGAGGATGTTTATTTATTTATTTTTGCACATAGGATAATTGTTTGTAAAGTGAGAGATTGATTATTGCGCTGAATAGGAGGATTGCATATGATTTCGTTGTACTCTTTTGTATAATGACAAATACAGATTCTGATTCTGATGAAGAACACCAAAAGCAACAGGTTAAAGGGTTAGTTCACCCAAAAATGAAAATGATGTCATTAATGACTCTCCCTCATGTCGTCCCAAGCCCGTCAGACCTCCGTTCACCTTCTGTGATTGTCCCGCGACTCAAACGTGTGGATCATGGAAACATTCACGAGCACCTGTAGGTCAACACCTGTTCTTCTTCTGGCCTTGTAGGTGCAGGGTTTGGTGTCCGAGTGGGCCTGGAGTCGAGATGATGTGATCCTGCACACACTGCCCCTCCACCATGTGCACGGCATCGTGAATAAGCTGATGTGCCCGCTCTGGGTGGGAGCGACCTGTGTCATGCTGCCAGAGTTCAGCGCTCAGAAGGTACGGCTCTCCCACTAAACACATCATTAACATAATAACAGTCAGTGACCCTAAAACTGTGTACTTGCCATAGTTGAAAGTGTCTGAAAATCATAGAGTGCTACGACTCTTATTCATTTCATTATTAGGCAGACAAGTGAACGTAAACAGTTGAGAAAGAAATCGGATGTGTATCATTATTGGAGATTTTGAGATTTTGATATTAGTCCCGCCCCTCCTCCACTGTGATTGGCCGGCTGGGAAAGGCAGCCAATCAACTAAAGGTTGAATATTTTTCCGGAAAACGCTCGGTGTGAGATAGACGCTCAGTGCCTCGTTATTAAATACGCGGCTCTCCCATTGAAAAAAATAAAAATACGCTGGCCTAAGGTTACCTAATATATAGTGTGACCAAAACCTATTTCTGTGAAATGTTTTGCTGGAAAAGTGCACTTGTTTTGATTTCTCATTCAGTGGTTTTTAGACACTAAGTTAACAGTTTTAGGGTCACTGTATGTAATAATGAAGTTAAAAAATAAAGCAAAATTATCTACCAATTGGTTAATAAAAAATCTTAATTCAAACGGAAACTAGATTGTTTTCTAACCCCATTGGCAGATCATTTTTTCTTGTTTTAAGCAAAAACTCACTGCATTTTGATTTTTCCACCCAGAAAACAAGATCAAATATCTAATGGCATTTTACTACTTTAGTCAATCCATCATGATTTAAGAATTTTTTTTTATATTTGGACTGGAAACAAGACAAAAATACTTTTTTTGCAGTGAAAAGACAGAAACGTCTTTATTCAGCTTCTCGCAATGCAAAGTCAATGGAGACGGAGCACATTTAGGCCACACCCACACCGGAGGGGGGGCGACACACACACAATCCAACCGTCTCCATTGACTTGGAGACTCCGCCCACACGCTTTTCTGATTGGCTGGTGCTGTGCACTTGCAGATAGACTCCGCCCACATACTGTTCTGATTGGCTGGTGCTGTGCACTTGCAGCGAGACTCCGCCCACACGCTGTTCTGATTGGCTGGTGCTGTGCACTTGCAGCGAGACTCCGCCCACATACTGTTCTGATTGGCTGGTGCTGTGCGCTTGCAGCTAGACTCCGCCCACACGTTGTTCTGATTGGCTGTGGGTTTTGATTGATTGACACATCTCGCAGTCGCGTCTAGTGTGGACAGACACATTATTTGTCGCTGGAATCTTATCGCATCGCGTCTGGTTAGGACACGATGTAAGTGAACATCAAGGAACATATTCATATTATAATAAAAAAATCATGTCATGACCCCTTTATGTTGTAAACAACCCAAATTATTCAACAAAGCCATTTTATGCGTTCCGTTGTGCACTAGCAGAGTAACTTTAGAGCAACTAAATGGGTTTGGAGAAGTCCTGCTGCAAGCGTCAGTGAGTCGAGGTGTTTTGTCCTGCTCCCCTGGGGAGGAACTCGTGAGTCCTGAACGATGAAGTTGTGTGTGTCGTGTGTGTGTGTGTGTGTGTGTGTGTGTGTGTGTGTGTAGAGGAGGCCGGTGATCACCCTTATCGGGGACTTGTCACAGGGATGCACTAATTGTAGCTGTGTTGTTGCGTGCCAGAGCTAAAGGCGTCAATACCAGGACTCGATCTGACAGGCTGTGTGTGTGTGCGTGTGTGTGTGTGTGTGTGTGTGTGTGTGTGTGTGTGTGTGTGTGTGTGCGTGTGTGTGTGCGTGTGTGTGTGCGTGTGTGTGTGTGTGTGTGTGTGTGTGTGTGTGTGCGCGCCTACTTAACTATATTTTGGGGACAAATTTGTACCCAGAAGGGACCAAAACCTGGTATAAAATTAAAGTAATTAAAGTTTTTTGTGTGTGTGTGTGTGTGTGTGAGGGGTAGGTTTAGGGGTCGGGTTAGTGTGTGTGTGTATGTGTGATGGGTAGGTTTAGGGGTCGGGTTAGTGTGTGTGTGTGTGTGTGTGTGTGTGTGTGAGATGGGTAGGTTTAGGGGTCGGTTAGTGTGTGTGTGTGTGTGTGTGAGATTGGTAGGTTTAGGGGTCGGGTTAGTGTGTGTGTGTGTGTGTGTGTGTGTGTGTGTGTGTGTGTGATGGGTAGGTTTAGGGGTCGGTTAGTGTGTGTGTGTGTGTGATGGGTAGGTTTAGGGGTCGGTTAGTGTGTGTGTGAGATGAGTAGGTTTAGGGGTCGGTTAGTGTGTGTGTGAGATGGGTAGGTTTAGGGGTCGGGTTAGTGTGTGTGTGTGATGGGTAGGTTTAGGGGTCGGTTAGTGTGTGTGTGTGATGGGTAGGTTTAGGAGTCGGTTAGTGTGTGTGTGTGATGGGTAGGTTTAGGGGTCGGTTAGTGTGTGTGTGTGATGGGTAGGTTTAGGGGTCGGTTAGTGTGTGTGTGTGATGGGTAGGTTTAGGGGTCGGTTAGTGTGTGTGTGTGATGGGTAGGTTTAGGGGTCGGTTAGTGTGTGTGTGTGATGGGTAGGTTTAGGGGTCGGTTAGTGTGTGTGTGTGTGTGATGGGTAGGTTTAGGGGTCGGTTAGTGTGTGTGTGTGATGGGTAGGTTTAGGGGTCGGTTAGTGTGTGTGTGTGATGGGTAGGTTTAGGGGTCGGTTAGTGTGTGTGTGAGATGGGTAGGGTCAGGTTAATGTAAGGGAATAAAATATACAGAGTTTGTACAGTATAAAAACCATTACGCCTATGGAATGTCCCCATTTAGATAGCTAAGTAAACGTGTGTGTGTGTGTGTGTGTGTGAGACACCCCGGACTGTCACTGTGAGCGCTGAGTTTGTGTGATGGATTGCCCAGTGTAGCTTTGTATCTGGACACGCCAACTCTCGGTAAGGGCTTTAGAAGCAGATCAATGGATGCTGTGACATTGAGGAATGATCCGCGTTTTGTAAAGGGAGGGGGGTTTACGGCAGCGAACGAGCGAGCGAAAGGGTTTTAAGGTCCAGGAGGATTTAATGGGAGTCAAGGATCTGATTGACAAGAAAGGTCTGGAGAGGACACAACAGGGAAAAAGACATTCAGGACAACAAGAAAGTTACATTCTTCTGTTTTCCACAGATATGACCTTGAACGCACATGTCTTAAAAAAACAAACACCTTCTTTGAGAGATCAAATGCTTTCTTCACCACAAGGGTTTTATTATTTACAACATGCGGTTCAGTAATTTTTAATGAAGCAGAAAAATCAATATTTGAGCCACCATTACTTTGGCTTTGAGTTGTTTGAGTGATGAGCGTTCATCTCAGATCTGGTGGGAGCGAAACATGCGTGTTGATGAATTTATTGTGGTATGAATGCATTAGACAGCCTGCAGTCAGAGGCTCTACTGTTATTAATGATGGGATGTAAAAGGTTATCCATCATGTGATGGTGTGGGATGGGTGTTTTCTGCATGTATGTTGCTCATTATTGGATTTCAGAGTGTGTTTGTGTGTGATTAGGCATGTATAGTTATACAGATAAATGCTTTTATAGAGAAACAGTGTTAACCGAGACACAATTAAATAAAAATTTTAGTTTTGTAGCTCTCAGTCTGTTAGACATCATTTTAAAAGTAGTTTTCAATTTTAGAAAATATTGACTCATCTATGTCAATTGACCCTTCGCAGGGAGCTTGATTGACAGGTGATCTGACCAATCATACTTCGCCCTCCGCCATTTTGTCCGACAAAGCAGTCAGGAGAGTTAGTAGATTAACATGGGAGGATTTGAACTTGAAAAACGTAATGTACTGATGCCTTTCTGTGGTTAAAACTATTTTTTTTTAATAACCCCTTAAACCATGACTTCTGGGAAGTTTTGCGGATAGAAAGGGACATTTTTGAGACCGGTACAAGTATGACATACCATCAACAGATTCAAGGCATGATTATTGCAGCACGCACCTTGAACTGGTCACAAACAGAAACCTTCATTTTATACATTTTAATACATTTTTTAAATAAAAAGTTGTATCTGTTTATTATCTGTTTTATCAGATATTTAAGTATCTGTTTATTTAATGCACAATGACTGAAGTGAACAAACAAGTGTTTGTATTAGATAACATTCACAAACATTAATTCATGTTGTAAAAATATATTGTTCACTCAATGTGTTGATGTTAGATAACGCATTAAGTAATGTTAATGGTGTCTTATTGTAGTGTGACCAAACTATACAGGAGATAAAACGTTTTATTTGACTTGACTGTACTTTTATTTAACCCAAAACTCTGCTCATATTTAATTTTAAAAGGGCTTTTTAAACCTGCTAAAAGTTATCCAGCCAAGAATAAGCCTAGAACTACTTTTCTGATGGACTAATAATGACGTAAATAGGGATACACCAATACTGATGATACCAGTGCTCGGGTGTCGGAGACGCCATCTTTGATGGCATAAGCTGCTGTGTTTACAAAGTTTTACAAGCAAATTTTGAATATTTTTGTTCTGTTACGAAAATCATGAAGAGACAAAGTGACAGAGATTATAAAGAGACTCTATTAACACAAGACAGAGAGAGGTACAATGCGAAAATTTCAGTCATAAATGGTGTGGATCCGTATGCGCTAACGAAGGAAGCACTGATTATGCAGCTTTTGCCTCAGATACAGTATTATATTGTGTACCATTACCTGGTATTGGCTAGGAGTTTTTACACATGCGAGCCTGGAAATCACTGGAGGCGTACAATCAGTTTGCCGAGGGTTGGGTTGGTGACGTTTGCTCAAGTGCAATCAATGGCGAAGGTAACGTTATGTAGCGTGATGCTAGACTATCTGTCTATTAAAAAGCCATAGCCTGCACAACTTAATTCCTGTTCCCCTTAAAACAGTCATCGGTGCTTTCTGTAATATGCATGTACTTATTTGTACAGTGAAGAATAGGGGTTGTATTGAATAGTATTGAACCGAAATGGTACGGGCATCACAGTTCGGTGCGTGAATATACACGGTATAAAAATACTTAAAACTCGCGTGCAAATTAATTAATGTAATGCGGAACTACTTTATACGCGGGTTCTTTAGGGACATAATCTGAGATTGCAATGCTGGAGTGTGTGTGTATGTGTGTGTGAGTGAGAGAGAGGCGCGGGCGCGATCGAACGGTGGAAACAATGTTGTTTTTGTATGTTTTTAATATCTCGTCATTTTGTTCTTACAGGACATCATTCAAACTGCAAAGTGCTAACCTATATTTAATTTGTTTACACTCGCAATAAAACACAACATTGTGCTTTTGTCAAACTGTAAACTACAACTGTCACCCAACCAAAATCTCTCTCTCTCACACACACACACACACACCGTTTAAAAGCAAAAAATATTTATCCAACCCCTGTTTATCCTCGCCAGCCATAACCTCCGTCGCTGTTCTGACAAAAGCTTAGTCTTCTCACATTTATGACGTCTAATGACGGGTATATTGTAAGTAAGTATAAGTATAGATATATACTATACTAAGCATAGAAGCGACGCGGCGAGATGAAAACATCTCAACAGGTCATGTGACAAAAACCAACCGATCAGCTTCTGCTTTTCCGTAACAACATCGAAAGCTCGGCCGAACAGCTGATCATAGCTGTACAGGGCGGCTTTTTATTTCTCATCTGCATAAATATATCTAGTAGTAAAGCTAATGCAAGGGCTAGAAATCAATTAATTATTTGCTGATACTTCCTCGTCCTCATGGAGATTCAGAGATACAGATACAGAGTCCTCAATATAGGCAGAGTACCTGAGGAGTTTCAGAACACCTATCTTTGCTTATAACTCTTCAGTAGTTTTGCCTAAAATATTAACATTATCTTAAAGTCCCCCTGTGGGGAAAATCCAGCTTTTAATCTTGTTTATGTGTGTATGTGGTGTTTTTAATGTGCTTTAAGACACACCATGTGTAAGTTCATAAGTCGACAGCATTGCTGAGTATTTTCTGCTTAAAACTGCAGTGAACCAAAGACAGTCTCAAAAACACGGTTTGAAATCGCTGGTGTTTCTGACGTCACAAACGACCTTGTAACCAATCAGATCAACGTGTGATCGTCAACCAGTGGATCTCTGAGCTGAGTGAGTGAGTGGAGGCGGGGCTCATTTGCATATTCATAGAACCCCGTATACTAAATGAGACAAGGGTGTCGAGTTACATTCAAGATATTTTAAGGCAAGAAGGATTTTTTTCCAAGGAAAAAAAGATTCAAATATATAATTTCTGTGATCAAAGTTGAGTTTTAAGGGATAAAATGGTTAAATACAAGGGAACTTTTGATCTCAAACCGTTTTCATACAACTCATCATGGTCAAAGTTCATGCAATATCTTGGCAATGCTAATGCCTGTTGCACTGAAACTTGGGGCCAGAATTACTAAACAGGGTAAATTAGCACAAGAGCGCAATCCCATAAAAGTGCAGATAAGAGTGTTACCATAAAGTGCAGATAAGAGTGTAAAGTTCTGCGCATGATCTACTGACGACACACACATTAATGAACACACACACATGCGGATCATTTCCATAATAACCAAAACAATCTACCAAGAGCAGCGCAAATTAGCATCTGGTTTAATGCTTTTTTGGGGCGTTAAATAATGGTGAAAATGCCAGTAAACTGACTAGCACAAAGTACCTTAGTATATTGCATAATTAATTTAAATACTCTCCTCCCATAAATACTGCGTCTAAAAGGAAAACTCCTTTGCATATGCATATGCAATAATCTCAGACGCAATTTTTCACAGCGCGTCTTTAGTAATCCTTACAGTCATTTTTTTAACACAAGTCTTAAAATCTGTCCTTTGACAAGTTATATCATGCTTGCTTAGCTCCTCATTTTGCATCTATTGTACTTTGCCCATTTTTTTAGCTGCTTGCTGCTATATTTAATGTTTCATTTTGTGTCATGAACGTTGGATATTTTGCTGTAGTTCCAACAAATTAATTGGCTGAAGTCTTCAAGACAGTTTGATAAATCAAAATTAATTTGATAGATTATTGGCAAGAACGTCTCCAGGCAAAGCGTGCCAGATTTTATTTGATTTTGATGTTTACGCACATACATTGTATATAATACTAAATATGCAATATGGACATACACACAGATGCATTCAGTTCTTTGTTGGGGGCTAATGTAATGAAAAAGAGAAACCAGAGCAACTTGGGTACCAGAGTGGAGAGGAGGAGGAGTGGTGATGAGAGATGGGTTTTTGATGATAAAAGAAGTGTCACTCTGTGTGTGTGTGTGTGTGTGTGTGTGTGTGTGTGTGTGTGTGTGTGTGAGGGGGTTGATGGAGAGAGTGCGAGACAGCAGGAATGATAAGAGCATGGAGGTACTGAAGCAAGAAATAATGAAATGGAGAGAGAGAGAGAAAGAGAGAGAGAGATGTGTCTCCCAGGGGGGGCCGAGCCAAGGAGAATCTGTCGTTCACCTTCAATTAATTCACGCGTTTCTCCCACTGTGTTCTAAAGGTGCAGCCAGGCGTGTGTGTGTGTGTGTGTGTGTGTGTGTGTGTGTGTGTGCGTGAGATGAAAAAGAACGAATTGTTATATATTGTATCTTTTATGTGTGAATCGTACACATTTATGTTTGATCATTCATCGTACCTCCTTTCATTCCCGTGCGCTTGCATGTCACACAATGAAAGTGTGTGATTGAAAACAGAGAGTTAGTGAGTAAAGTTAGAAGCTGCGTAATTGATTTGTGTGAGAAGAAGTGTGTTTATATGGGCAGTTGTGCATCTGTTTCCGTCTGACAGACTGGGATGAGTGTGTGTGTGTGCGTGTGTGCGTGTGTGTGTGTGTGTGTGTGTGTGTGTGTGTGTGTGTGTGTGTGTGTGTGTGTGAGAGATGGGTAGGGTTAGTGTAAGGGAATAAAATATACAGTTTGTACAGTATAAAAACCATTACGCCTATGGAATGTCCCCAATTAGATAGGTAAGTAAGTGTGTGTGTGTGTGTGTGTGTGTGTGTGTGTGTGTGTGTGATGGGTAGGGTCAGGTTAGTGCAGTGTTTCTAAAACTTTTTCTGCCATTCCCCACTTTGGAGGTAGGGGAGGGTTCTGTGCCCCACCTGTCCTCATGCAATCGCCCCAACAAAATGTTAACAACCTAGGCTTTAAGTTAAAATGTTTTTTATTAACATGACATTTTAAAAACATAAACATGACATGTAGATAAAAATAATAATGCAACTGTGTTTGTATTTTGCCTCTGATAACATCACAGAGAAAATAAAAGTGTTGGCCAGTTGTGCTTTGCTTTATTTTATCACTTCGCAAACTGCATGCAAAAAGACAATTTTTATAAAAATTTTATAAAATACAATTTTTAATAGAATAATAATAATCTCAAGGTTTTTCCTGGCTCAAAACAAGGCGTACGTGGTAAGATCCTAATAACGTATTTTAGTTTTTTTTTATAATAATAATTGTATTTTGTATTTTTCGAAGACTATCATATAAGTTAACAGTATTTTGTGTGTGGACCTCGGCACCCCTAGGGGGGTCCTGGGGTATGCTCCTCCCCCCAGAAGAAAAGTTTGTAAATTTTAAAGATAAATTCATAAATCTGGTGCACTTTGAAAGTTCAATATTAAGTGATTAACTAATTTAGTGTTTGCAATGAGCCTGTTTTGTAGTAGGCTACACATATTGTCTGAGCCGTAGACGGAGAGCGCTCACCGCTTGACATAACAACTATTCAGTGTTTTCAACCACATAATGTTTATTTTAGGTTTTAGACATTTAAATTAACATAAGTACTAAAAAAGTCAATAGGCTACATTTAGAGTTTGTCAAATACACACTTACGTCTATGGAAGCGGCAATAATAATAATTATTAGCTATAATTAGACGACAATGCGATTCATATATTCATATCATACACAACACATCGTGTAAGAAACTTTAAAGTTAACTCTATATTCCTATCCCAGTTCACCGGCCACTTACTTTCATGTATTTCGGGAGAAGTGGATGAATTGATGTTTGTTAAATCCAACAGATTCGATTCTCTTAAAATGCGGCATAAACTAACGCTCATCGCGTATTGCTCAACTAAGGTGTTTAAACAACAAAACACATACACTTCCCCATATTTGAAAATCAGAATATCAGATATTTCCTGGTATAGCCAACAAATTTGTGGAATAAATGCAGATAATCAGTTATTCAGCGCTATTGTGGCTGCGGTGTGACAAGCAATGACGCGTCACCATGGAAACCATAAAGGGATACGATCTAAATAACGGGCGCCTCGAAAATCTACGTGTGTAAGGCTTACATTTAAATGTATCATTGTTTTGTTTTGAGTTTATGCTCAATAAATAAAGGAATGAATAGAGATGGGCACAAAAAATACCACATTTTCTCCCGTTTGTCGCACCCCACTTGTCATGTTTCCATTCCCCACCAGTGGGGCGCGCCCCACACTTTGAGAAACGCTGGGTTAGTGTAAGGGAATAAAATATACAGTTTGTACAGTATAAAAACCATTACTCCTATGGAATGTCCCCAATTAGATAGGTAAGTAAACGTGTGTGTGTGTGTGTGTGTGGTTGGGATCGGGTGTGCCATCCTTCACTATGCTTAACGCCACACATTCATCAAACGCAGAGAAAGGCAGTAAAAGCCCAGTGTGTCCTGCACAGTCTTCACTCTGACCTCAATAGTATCTCTACAGGGAATCTCAACGGTTTCTCTTCTGCTGTGAATCACACTGACCTTTACAAATCTATACTCGCTTTTTCCTTTTTTAACAACATTCCTCCAGTCGACAACCTCACCAAGCTTCTAGAGTCACGAAGACAAATAGCACACGATCAGTGACTTAATCGGTATCTGTAGTGTTTTCCCCCCTGTAATTAACAGTAAACGTCTGATTAGTCCAATACTGGAAGGAAGCTGATACTATCAAGGCTGATTTCTATCCAGTTCAAACTTTATGCAAGGCTTTTTTTTCTACTCTACCTGTTTTAATGTCTGATTTTACCTAATGTGAACCAAGGGCATCTATAATAGCTGAAGAAAGTAAATTTTAGTATCCCCATTCATCTCAGTGTCTCTTCTCAGTTCTGGAGACAATGTTTTATTTTTTTGCTAATCGGTTTGACCGACAGTAAAAATACCGATATTTATCCAGTTAATCGGTTATAATATTCATTCATTTTCAAGTGAGAATGTATAGCTTAACAAATCATTTAGATTAAAATTTAGCATTAATATTGACTACACAATTATCATGGCCAAAAGAATTCACAATAATACAAATTAGGGATCACCGTTATGAACATTTTGGCTGATACCGATAACCGATATTTCTTTATATCTGAAAGCCGATAACCAATATATTGGCCGATAAATCTAAAACCAAATTTTAATATAATTCGAGAGCCTGAATACTGAGTGCACGATATATCGGCCACCATAATATCGGTATCGGGTGATTTATGTTCATTTTTAATGTTAGCGTTATCGGCCTGATAAGAAAATTCGGCTAATATATTGAAGCCGATAAATAATGTATTATTTCCTTCAGCTGAGACGCTTCAGATGCGCACTGTTCAACATGATGGTTTTAAAGTGCTTAAAATATGATTGGAATCACTTCAAAAAAAGAAAAATACAGTAAAGTGCAACATGTGCAGCGCAAGTCTGTCATATCGGCTACATACAATTATCATGAGAACATTATAATTATGTGTTTGGGACGTGGATTTTAATGGTGAGAGTTTTTTTATCAGACTCAAAAATTTTATATACAAATTTGGATTTAGATTTATCAGCCAAAATATCGGTTATCGGTTTTCAGATATAAAGAATTATCAGCCAAAATTTTTTATATCGATGCATCCCTACACTTATTTATATCTGTCTCGGTTTCTGATGTAAAAATATATATGTGTCACTCTCTAAGCCTTCCAAAACATAGAAAGATGCTTTGTGCACCCAGATGGTGGTTATCCACCAGCAGGGCTAACTACCGATGCTAACCAGCCTAACCTTACATTAATAAAGCATATAAATAATTATTGGTTAATGAATTAGCTGACATTTTGATATCAGTTGATGCCTAATAGTACACACTTAAATGATTATTTGATTTATTTTCTGATATATTTACATTGAACTGTTTAGTTACACATTTGGTTAATAAATGCTAATTTTGTTGTTGTTGTTGTTTTGCTGTGTTCCAGGTTTGGGAGCAGTTGATCAGTTCGAAGTCTCCTATGGTGAACGTGTTCATGGCAGTTCCCACCATCTACTCTAAACTCATTGAATATTACGACCAACATTTTACTCAACCTCAAGTCCAAGACTTCATCAGGGCTGTGTGCAAAGAGAGAATACGGTACCATCCTCTCTCTCTCTCTCTCTCTCTCTCTCTGAATTCAATTCAATTCAATTCAAAATTGCTTTATTGGCATGACTGTACATCATACAATATTGCCAAAGCTTGGAATACATAGAATAATTATAAAGACATCAAAATAGTAAAATATTATAACATACTTAAATCTAAATGTACAAATTAAATTAATTGTACAAATGAACAGTGTAAAAATTAGAACAGTTAATCAGTGTTTCCCCTAGGAAACACTGTGTGAAAAGTGTGTCTAATTAATTGAAATAATGTATTATGAATCATTAAACTTATACAACATTTAAAAAATATATATGAAAATAAATTTCACTAACTCTGTGTTGTGTTTTTTCTGGTAATAAAATTAAGACATAAAACACAAATTTTATCATTTATCATCAATTTTAATCATATGAGATTAAATAAACTTTTTGTCAAATAACTTGCTGCACAGTGAGCTTTACTGTTAAAATTAAAACATGGATTATTCCTTAAATTCCGTTTTGATGATAATTTATTTGGATTAGTGTTAGTGTATTATTACATTGGGACATATCTAAATTCTACTGTACAACAGTAATATATTTCTGTCAAGTTAAACCGAACTTTTATTTTGACGGGTTGCCGTGAAGACCTTTTGAGTTTCTGTGTGTTTATGTCATGATGATAGTTTTTCTCAAATGAAGCGGTGAAATGATCATGAAGTGACTTTCGGAGTGAAAGAGTCACGGAGTGACTTTCGCCCCCCTAAAACAATGGTAGGGGAAAAAGTGGTTTATGAACATTTCAAAATTCTGTGAAGAATTTAGAATTCAGTGTGTAAGTGTTTTCGTGTTTGGTGTACGCGCGCGCTGTGTGTGTGTGAGCGCATCACTGATTAGTCGTAGACTGTTGCCCAAGGTACTTCACAATCACTAATAAAACACAAAAATAAGAGGAGTACATAGAAAGATTGGGTCTCATTCATGAAACACGAGCAGAACGAATTTGTGTGTGAATCGTGTGTAAAGTGCTTCTGCCGTAAATTTTCGGATTCATAAAAATGTTCGTATTTTCCTAATGTTAGTTGGTACACAAGAAATCTACACCTGCTCCCAGCCACGCGTAAATAGTGAGTTTAACACCCGAACGTTTTGCTCATTAATAACTAAGGCTGCATTTTAATTCCCCTTAATCGGGTACATATTTGCACAGCATTTTGAAAAAACAATATATATAGTAATTACATACGGTTTTTCTTTTTACTTCTGGGAATGTTCGATTAACAGATGAAACTCCAGTAACTGCATCTGTAATGCTGCCAAGCTTGCTTTCTTTAGGACCCGATACGCCACTATGTACGCTTGAACATAAAATGTGGTTTTTGAATGAACTTCTGATAATAAAACTTCGATTTCTGCATCTGAGAAATTTGAAATCCTTCGTTTGGTGTCATAATATGATGCCCATATATAGTTGTCAGTCGGATTTAATGGGTGGGATTTATAATTGAGAATGAGCGTGCACGCGCGTCCCATTTACGACTGATTGGAATTCATTAACACACACACACATTTCACTCTCACATCTGACGTTTACGAAGTATTTGTGAATCAGGAGAAGAGTTTTCGGGAAGGTCTCTTTATGCGCAAATCACTCGCATATTTACTCGTATATTTATGAATGTTTCATGAATGAGACCCAATGAACCCAAAAAACATAGACATGTGTTTTTAGCAGATGTGCTTTTAACATGGCCTTAAATTTCATTAGTGACTTTACTGACCTTATAGAAAGAGGAAGAAAAAGAGAAAGATCATCCCAAAGTTTGGGTCCGACATGGGAAACGCTCTGTCGCCCTTATATGTGTATTTTGTTCAGACAACACAGAGAAGATTTAGATTTTCAGATCTTTCTCTCTCTGTCTTTTTTAAAACAAACCACATTTATGTATCTAGACTCGCAGCCTCTGACTTCAGATCCAAGCAGCGAGAGCATCTCTTCGCAAGTTCTCTTTCATTCCTCAGTAAAGCTACATCAAAGAAGAGCCTTCAAACCTTTATTTAGTGTACTTTAGTGTATTTATGTACTTTACCTCAGGGTCAAATGCTTAAACAAGAGAAAAACAAGTGCATAAATTCCCACTGGAGACGATGGCGTTCTCTCTCTGTGTCTCAGGTTGATGGTGTCTGGTTCTGCTGCTCTTCCTCAGCCGGTTCTGGAGCGCTGGGCCGAGATCACAGGTCATGTTCTGCTGGAGCGCTACGGCATGACGGAGATCGGCATGGCACTATCAAACCCACTGAAAGGACCACGTGTACCCGGTACTGCATCACGTCACGAATGTGTAACACAGGGTCAGGGGCGCCGTACAGGGGGGAAAAGTTAGGACAATTCCAAGGGCCCCTGACTGACAGGGGCCCCAACAAATAGGTAAAAACTAATAATAATTATAAATATATATATATATATATATATATATATATACATTATACACTATATACACCATCAACATTGAGTATATTTCTATAATGTCTTTGATTTTACTTATTTTGGTAATAAAAGTTAAATATCCCCATAACCATTGACCAAAAAGTAAACATCCATATTTACCGACCACCCCCTGTATCTGCATGAAATGGTTTGGTCCTGCCTAAGCGCACGCACTCATCAGTGACGGTGTTTAATTGCAGACAGATCGTGTCGATGCGCCAGAAAAACAATGACCACAATGTTGCATTGCAAAATAAAATCTGGTTCTCAAAAAAGGAAAGAGAGAGAGGAAAGACAAAAGAAAGGGTGTCAATCTGTAACCCAGTTTTTCACCAAGAAAGGTGGGTAGCCTTTGAGTGGTCTGTATTAACCTGTTGTCCATAGTGAAATAAGCTTGCTAGCTGCAGGCTACTGTTAGCCTACATTTATTTCATCAACATTTAATCAGTGCAGGGAAACGTTTAGCAAGATATTCATATTAAATCATTGTCCATGCCCCTTTTAGCAGACTCAATAACAGATGAGTCAGTAGCACCCCAGTCTCCCTATAACTGCACCCTCCCTGTCCCTGTCCAGGTGAAGAAGGTGAGCAGCATTGTGTTAATGACTTAGCATCATTCCAGGGAGTGTCTGTGGGGTTCTCTGTCTCTCTTGCTCTTTTTACCATAATAAAAAAGAAAATGAAATATTTATTAATGACAGAAATCAAACACAAATTATTTTCTCACATAATGACCATTATGACAGACATAAATAAAAAACAACCTCCTGTCTGTACTGGATGCAGTTAGAAACAATGAGTAGCTTACCTCAACCTGCATGAAAGTTACAGACAGTATTAAAATAATCCAGTTTGATGCGTTCATTTAGACTGAATTTTGAGATGATGATGTTAATTTATTTTGATTAAAAAGTTAATATATATTTAGTTTTTTTTTTTTATCTGTCATTAATTTTGCAATAAAAATACATTGAGACTGTAAAGGATTGCCTTAAGGACATTTTTATGGTGGCTTTTAATCTTGCATCTGTATGCGCATACTGTATGCAGACTTGCATTTACAAATCACCAGTAAATAGTGCCAGTACTAGTATTGAACAACAAGAAACAAGACAGTTGCAAGCCTTTGATTAGAGTTATGTAAAGCTTTTGATGGGACAGTTAGGTCCTAGAGATGTGGTGACAACAGCTGCGCAGAGGGGGCCCAATGTGATTTTTTTGTCATGGGGCCCAAAATTCCTGGCGGCGCCCCTGCACAGGGTTCCCTGCACGGGTCCTTGAAATCCTTGAAAGTTTGTGAATCTGAAAAATGAAAGGCTCTGGAAAGTTTTTGAAAATAAACATACTTAGTATACAGGTAACCGTATAAATACTGGGAACTATATTCTTTGAAGGCGACTATATTCTCTGAAGGCGAAGCACTGCTACTTGGGCGGAGTGATAACCGCAGCACCTGAGACGCGCCGTGGTGAGGAGCAGAGAGTTCGTTCAGAGTTTGGGTACGGTACGTCTCAGGTGCTGCGGTTATCACTCCGCCCAAGTAGCAGTGCTTCGCCTTCAGAGAATATAGTTCCCAGTATTTATACGGTTAAAATATGTCTGTGTCTCATGTGACTTTGTTTTTTGTACACTCTGTGACTATACAAATCACAACATGTAAATAGGAAAATGTTTGCGCTATTTTGTCACTTATTTGGATTAGTATGCTAGCTGCAACCATTTACATCCAGTCTTTGTGCTAAGCTAGGCTAGCGGTGGGTGCGTCAGATAGAGTTACAGCACGCACGGAGATGAAAAAGGTATGTATGGACTTATCTAACTCTGGGGGATAAGGTGAATAGGCTAAAGTTTCAAAAAGTCGGAGTGTTCCTTTAACTCATCAGAGATGATTGTGATTGCTAACGAAACGCTGGTTTTGTAAACCTCTTGGTTCTTCCAGACTCAGTTTGGGTCTATTATCATCTCGGCTTTGTTACTTTTGCTTCATCTCCGTAACGTCATGTTGTTGTTTTTTCTCAGTCGGTTTATGACGGCAAGTTGTCACAGATCAAACTCCAGGCTGAAGTAGTTTGTTTGTCTCTCTTTTGTCTGTGTTTTGTTGTTTTATCTTCTGAGAAACTCTCCATGGGTGTTTCTGATCAAACCGCTCCTGTCAGCTTCCACGTCTCCTTTAGTGTCGGTATCAAAGCACCTTTAGTGCTCGTCTCGCAACTTCTTTGGTTTGCTCCGGGTGTGTGAGGATTGTTTTGTTCTTCTTTCGACACCCGTTCGTGAGTGAAGGTGCTAGCGTTGCTGTCAGAGGCAGCTTATGTGGCGTGTAGTTTTATTAGTGACTAGTTTTGCTGGAGTTAAAGCTCAGAGGTGATGATTAAGAGGAGTTTGCCACGGTTCACTTTTCCTGCTTTTCCCCTTGAGACGCCAGCGAAGTAGGTTGAAGTCAATCAATATCAGTCACAGGGTTGACTGTGAACACTAGAGATGAGTCTTATCTAATGTGGACCAAACTATGGCTGTACCTTTTGTTGTAAATATCCAAGTCTACTGAAGAAATTGTCTGGATTTTCATTTCAGTCAGTTCAGGAAATAATGCGATTTTTTATTTCAATGATGTTAAGGAGATCTCAGGAACTCATGGACTAGATAATACATTTTAAAGCCCCCCTGTAGTTAATAATATTATCCCTTAAAACTAAAATGACATATTTCAAAGTTTTTTTTCTTTGAAAAAAAAATGTCTTCATGCCTTAAAATATATGAATGTAACTCTATACTCTCATTTAGTATGCGTGGTTCTATAAATATACAAATGAGCCCCGCCTCCACTCACTCACTCAGCTCAGAGATCCACTGGTTGACGATCACACGTTGATCTGATTGGTTACAAGGTCGTTTGTGACGTCAAAAATAGGAAAATGGGAAAAATAGGTAAAATCTATAGGGCAACATAAAATGAAACAAATCCAAATAGTCAAAAGTAAACTATTTAACAAATTATAATAAGTTTTAATTGTTAGTGGAGTTATTAGTGGCCAATTTAGCTTGAATTTAGCATACATGCTACTGTCCAGTTTCTCATACTTAGCCAGAACACACTACAGGTACAAAAGCTGTCACTAGGGATGGTACCCTTCCTTTGTACCTTATTTATCCCTAAAGGGTGCATATTAGTAGCTAAATTGTGCATATTAATATGTGTGTGCTGTTGTTACGCAGTGACCACTTTTATGCCATTTCTGTGTAGAGTAGCATTGAGTTTTACACATGCAAACACCATTGACAATTTCAAGATACTGCACAAATCTAGTTAGATAATGCACAAATCTAGTTAAACAAGCAGTTCAGAAGGGTAAACCGGAGAAAAATAAATCAAATTGTGCCAATAGTAGTAATAATGCACATAAGCTCGATTTCCTTTTGTGTTGCACTAGGTTCGGCCACTCCCTGTGGATTGAGCACAGTGTGTGGATTGCTGTGCGCGAGGCTTTGAATAAAACATGAGTGTGTGTGTGTGTGTGTGCTCTGTTTTAATGAGAGTGTGTGATGGGCAGAGGGACTGGAGGCTTGTTAATGGCTTCTTTAAGCAGTCTGGGTGCTATTGTGTCCTTTTCTCATTTTGTGACACGAATGCTACTACAGGGACAACCACATTCCAGTATATACTCACACACGATCATATCACAGTGGACACTGAACCTCCGATCAGCCCCCGTCTCATTTATATTCACACACAAGCCCCTAATGGTCAGATTACACACGTTTGTGTGTGTGTGTGTGTGTGTAGGTGTAAGACGTTCCTTCAGCTCTGTGCTATCTGTGCTGTATATACAGAGTTTGCAAGAAGAGTATTATTTTATTAGTACTATTATTTCTCCCAGAAACCTCCAAACTAGTGCTGTGTGTGTCTAATGTGTATAATTATTTTGTGTATATATAAATACACACACATGCATCTATATATTTAATAAATAATATGTGCATGTGTGTATATATATATATATATATATATATAATTTGTATTATATATAAATATAAATATTATATACATAAATCATATATTTTTCTTAAATATATACATGTGTGTATTATATATACAAAATAATTATACACAGTTTGCAAGAAGAGTATTATTTTATTTAGGGATGCATGATATAACGGCTACCATATCGGTATTGGACGATATATGTTAATTTTTTTTATGTTATTGTTATCAGCCTGATAAGAAAATTTGGCTGATATATTAAAGCCGATAAATTATGGATTATTTCCTTCAGCTGAGACGCTTCAGATGCGCACTGTTCAACATGATGGTTTTTATTTGTTTGAAATATGATTGGAAAAAAGGAAAAAACAGTAAAGTGCAACATGTGCAGCACAAGTCTGTCATATCAACTACATAAAATTATAATAAGAACATATTAATTGTGTGATTGGGATATGGATTTTAATGGAGAGACTTGTTTTATTGTATTCAGGCTCTCGAAAATGTATATCAAAATTTGGATTTAGATTTATCAGCCAATAAATCGGTTATCGGCTTTCAAATATAAAGAATTATCGGTTATCGGTATTGGCCAAAATTTTCATATCGGTGCATCCCTAATTTTATTAGTACTATTATTTCTCCCAGAATCCAAAATTAAGCCTCTCCAAACTTGGGCTCTGAACGATTAATCGCATCCAAAATAAAAGTTTGTGTTTACAATAATATACTGTACGTGTGTGTACTGTGTATAATTATTTTGTATATATATATATACACTCACCGGCCACTTTAATAGGTACACCTGTCCAACTGCTCGTTAACACTTAATTTCTAAGCAGCCAATCACATGGCGGCAACTCAGTGCATTTAGGCATGTAGACATGGTCAAGACAATCTCCTGCAGTTCAAACCGAGCATCAGTATGGGGAAGAAAGTTGATTTGAGTGACTTTGAACGTGGCATGATTGTTGGTGCCAGAAGGGCTGGTCTGAGTATTTCAGAAACTGCTAATCTACTGGGATTTTCACGCACAACCATCTCTAGGGTTTACAGAGAATGGTCCGAAAAAGAAAAAACATCCAGTGAGCGGCAGTTCTGTGGGCGGAAATGCCTTGTTGATGCCAGAGGTCAGAGGAGAATGGCCAGACTGGTTCGAGCTGATAGAAGGGCAACAGTGACTGAAATAACCACTCGTTACAACCGAGGTATGCAGCAAAGCATTTGTGCAGCCACAACACGCACAACCTTAAGGCGGATGGGCTACAACAGCAGAAGACTCCACCGGGTACCACTCATCTCCACTACAAATAGGAAAAAGAGGCTACAATTTGCAAGAGCTCACCAAAATTGAACAGTTGAAGACTGGAAAAATGTTGCCTTGTCTGATGAGTCTCGATTTCTGTTGAGACATTCAGATGTTAGAGTCAGAATTTGGCGTAAACAGAATGAGAACATGGAACCATCATGCCTTGTTACCACTGTGCAGGCTGGTGGTGGTGGTGTAATGGTGTGGGGGATGTTTTCCTGGCACACTTTAGGCCCCTTAGTGCCAATTGGGCATCGTTTAAATGCCACGGCCTACCTGAGCATTGTTTCTGACCATGTCCATCCCTTTATGGCCACCATGTACCCATCCTCTGATGGCTACTTCCACCATGTCACAAAGCTCTAATCATTTCAAATTGGTTTCTTGAACATGACAATGAGTTCACTGTACTAAAATGGCCTCCACAGTCACCAGATCTCAACCCAATAGAGCATCTTTGGGATGTGGTGGAATGGGAGATTCGCATCATGGATGTGCAGCCGACAAATCTGCGGCAACTGTGTGATGCCATCATGTCAATATGGACCAAAGTCCCTGAGGAATGCTTCCAGCACCTTGTTGAATCTATGCCACGAAGAATTGAGGCAGTTCTGAAGGCAAAAGGGGGTCCAACCCGTTACTAGCATGGGGTACCTAATAAAGTGGCCGGTGAGTGTATATATATGTATAAATACACACACACACATGCATGTGTCATGTGGTTGAAGAGCGAACCCAAACGCAGACGATATGCAGACTAACAGGGATTTATTGAGGCACAAAACAGAAAACAAAAACCCACGAGGGGGCAAAACAGGACAGATGGGGCAGAACAACTAGACTTAGACAGGAAATAAACTAGGACTAGATACTGACTGATAAAGACAAGATGAAGAAAACAAACCGCTACATAAACTCACAATTCTTAATACAATATTCAGACTAAGTACTCACAGGACTCTCACAAAGAGTAACACGCACAGGTTGACAATGTACCGACACAGAACAGCAAACACAAGGGGATTAAATAGGGAGACACTAATGACAAAGACAGGTGAAGCTGACTAGACAAGGACAGGTGAAACTGACTAGACAATAATGACGAGATGAGGATAAGGGGGCGGGGTCACGTAACGGAGACAACACAAGCACATGGCCCAAGCAATTGGCCATGCGCTTGTACACAAAACACGGGTCTGTCATGATCCAGCCTCAAGACCAGAGGAAATCAAGGACAAGAAGGCCGGATCATGACAGAACCCCCCACTTAAGGAGCGGCTACCAGACGCTCCTCAAGAGGACATCAGACGCGAGACAAGACTGATTGTGACATTGACACAAACCAACAAAACATGACAACAGTAGTGGAAAACACGAAAACACAACAGCAGGGTTAGGATGAAACAATAAAAATAACAAACAAGGAAGAGGTGGCGGAGGAAACACAGAGTTCATGGGGGGTGGTCCAGGGTGGAAGGGTGTGCTGGGGGTCTTCGCAAAACGGGCTGAGGGCTTAGGGCGAGGAATCCGGGCAGGTTTGGATCGGGACACAATAGGGGTCTTGGAGGAAACAGTCCGGGGTTGATTAGGGACAGGAGGTACAGTGGACGACGGAGAGGGAATCACGACAGGGGAAGCTGAGGGTGGCGAGACAAGACTCCTGACTGGGGAAACAGCGGGAAAAAGAACAGGACACATAACAGGGGACGTAGCAGACGGCTGTGGAGCGGGAACGGAAACTCACAGAATCAGACTCGGCACACATGAAAACAGACTCAGATGAAGCGCTCAAATCAGAACCGGGAGAAGCGCCGTCTGCCGTGGGCTCCGTGACTGCAGCGGGCTCCGTGACTGCTGCAGCGGGCTCCGTGACTGCTGCAGCGGGCTCCGTGACTGCTGCAGCGGGCTCTGTGACTGCTGCAGCGGGCTCTGTGACTGCAGCAGGCGAAGAACGAGAGGCTCCCCTCTTCCTCCTCTTTCTCTTAGGTCGAGAAGCAGAGACCTTCGCCGGAGCTGAGACGGGTTGGGGAAGCTCAGCGGAAACCACCGCAGGTACAGCAGACTCTGCGGAGGAGGACTCTGACGCCGACTCCCACGACAGCCGTCTTCCTCGTTTTCCACGAAGACTCGTAGCAGCGGACGGCGCCTCGGGTGTCAAGATGGCGTAGCCACGGCGAGGACACGATTCTCCGGGATCATGGGCAGCATGGCCAGCAATGACGACATGGAGGGAGTCTGCGGCTCCTTTCGACACAAACGATCCACCAATTCTCGGAAAGAACGGTGGACCAGTCTCTCCCATTCAGCCAGAGGAGGAGGAGTATTGAGACCCGCAAAGAACGGTGGACCAGTCTCTCCCGTTCAGCCAGAGGAGGAGGAGTATTGAGACCCGCAACGAAGTAACGGTTAACCAGGATCTCCGGCAAGAAAAATCTCTTCCCTTCCACGAACTGGGCGTACCGTCTCAAGGTTGACTCACCCTGGGGAGGAAACGGAAGTCTTCCACACTTACTGTCGGCGATAGCCGACTGCCACCATAGTTCCTGGTCATCCGAATGTTGCTTGGCGGAACAAGACATACTGTCTGCTGGGTTCTGTTCTGGTCGGTACATTCTGTCATGAGGTTGAAGAGCGAACCCAAACGCAGACGATATGCAGACTAACAGGGATTTATTGAGGCACAAAACAGAAAACAAAAACCCACGAGGGGGCAAAACAGGACAGATGGGGCAGTACAACTAGACTAAGACAGGAAATAAACTAGGACTAGATACTGACTGATAAAGACAAGATGAAGAAAACAAACAGCTACATAAACTCACAATTCTTAATACAATATTCAGACTAAGTACTCACAGGACTCTCACAAAGAGTAACACGCACAGGTTGACAATGTACCGACACAGAACAGCAAACACAAGGGGATTAAATAGGGAGACACTAATGACAAAGACAGGTGAGGCTGACTAGACAAGGACAGGTGAAACTGACTAGACAATAATGACGAGATGAGGATAACAAGGGGGCGGGGTCACGTAACGGAGACAACACAAGCACATGGCCCAAGCAATTGGCCATGCGCTTGTACACGCGCTTATATATATTTTATATATAAATAACACTTTATATATATATATACACTCACCGGCCACTTTATTAGGTACACCTGTCCAACTGCTCGTTAACACTTAATTTCTAAGCAGCCAATCACACGGCGGAAACTCAGTGCATTTAGGCATGTAGACATGGTCAAGACAATCTCCTGCAGTTCAAATCGAGTATCAGTATGGGGAAGAAAGTTGATTTGAGTGACTTTGAACGTGGCATGATTGTTGGTGCCAGAAGGGCTGGTCTGAGTATTTCAGAAACTGCTAATCTACTGGGATTTTCACGCACAACCATCTCTAGGGTTTACAGAGAATGGTCCGAAAAAGAAAAAACATCCAGTGAGCGGCAGTTCTGTGGGCGGAAATGCCTTGTTGATGCCAGAGGTCAGAGGAGAATGGCCAGACTGGTTCGAGCTGATAGAAGGGCAACAGTGACTGAAATAACCACTCGTTACAACCGATGTATGCAGCAAAGCATTTGTGAAGCCACAACACGCACAACCTTGAGGCGGATGGGCTACAACAGCAGAAGACTCCACCGGGTACCACTCATCTCCACTACAAATAGGAAAAAGAGGCTACAATTTGCAAGAGCTCACCAAAATTGAACAGTTGAAGACTGGAAAAATGTTGCCTGGTCTGATGAGTCTCGATTTCTGTTGAGACATTCAGATGTTAGAGTCAGAATTTGGCGTAAACAGAATGAGAACATGGAACCATCATGCCTTGTTACCACTGTGCAGGCTGGTGGTGGTGGTGTAATGGTGTGGGGGATGTTTTCCTGGCACACTTTAGGCCCCTTAGTGCCAATTGGGCATCGTTTAAATGCCACGGCCTACCTGAGCATTGTTTCTGACCATGTCCATCCCTTTATGGCCACCATGTACCCATCCTCTGATGGCTACTTCCACCATGTCACAAAGCTCTAATCATTTCAAATTGGTTTCTTGAACATGACAATGAGTTCACTGTACTAAAATGGCCTCCACAGTCACCAGATCTCAACCCAATAGAGCATCTTTGGGATGTGGTGGAACGGAAGATTCGCATCATGGATGTGCAGCCGACAAATCTGCGGCAACTGTGTGATGCCATCATGTCAATATGGACCAAACTCCCTGAGGAATGCTTCCAGCACCTTGTTGAATCTATGCCACGAAGAATTGAGGCAGTTCTGAAGGCAAAAGGGGGTCCAACCCGTTACTAGCATGGGGTACCTAATAAAGTGGCCGGTGAGTGTATATATATATATATATATATATATATATATATATACACTCACATAAAGGATTATTAGGAACACCTGTTCAATTTCTCATTAATGCAATTATCTAATCAACCAATCACATGGCAGTTGCTTCAATGCATTTAGGGGTGTGGTCCTGGTCAAGACAATCTCCTGAACTCCAAACTGAATGTCAGAATGGGAAAGAAAGGTGATTTAAGCAATTTGGAGTGTGGCATGGTTGTTGGTGCCAGACGGGCCGGTCTGAGTATTTCACAATCTGCTCAGTTACTGGGATTTTCACGCACAGCCATTTCTAGGGTTTACAAAGAATGGTGTGAAAAGGGAAAAACATCCAGTATGCGGCAGTCCTGTGGGCGCAAATGCCTTGTTGATGCTAGAGGTCAGAGGAGAATGGGCCGACTGATTCAAGCTGATAGAAGAGCAACTTTGACTGAAATAACCACTCGTTACAACCGAGGTATGCAGCAAAGCATTTGTGAAGCCACAAAACGCACAACCTTGGGCGGGTGGGCGGATGGGCTACTACAGCAGAAGACCCCACCGGGTACCACTCATCTCCACTACAAATAGAAAAAAGAGGCTACAATTTGCAAGAGCTCACCAAAATTGGTGAGCTCCAATTTCACCAATTTTCACCAGGACAAGCAGTCACTCCGTGAGAACAACAAGAGTGCGTAAATTGTTTTTTCTTAATATCCAGTTCTCCTGTTGCACTGTTTACTATTTGTCAAGTAGGTAGGGCTATTTTTTATAATTTATAATTTTTATCTTCACTAAATATCTGTATTTTAATTAGACGCGTTCCTATTTTGAATTAATGCCACTCGTCTAAAGGGTTGTAGTCTGTATTTTATTGTAGCACTTAAGTAGCGCTGTTCAACAGCTAGTTTCGGTTTCGCCCATTCTCTGGATATTTGCTTTGGCTGTGCTAATTGCAAGGGCGGTCACAGCTGTCCATACTCAGGCGATTGAAAGCTTTATATCTATGTAGTGTGCGCGCTGTCGCGGAATCGTCAGCAGAAGTGTTCAGCTCTTGTGTTCAGCCTCCTCGTGTGAAGACCGACTCGGGTAAAGACCAGCAACTCTACCTGTGCGACTCCACAGAGCAAGGACACCTACAAGGCACTTAAGTATCTTCTTCACCCTTTTTCTTATTTCCCCATCAACATGTGCTTTCAATACATTCCTGTTGTCTCTCGACAACGCTCTATCATCATGCACAGAAGGCAGCGCGATACTGCTAATCTGCGCCCTATTCTCTCATCCTCACACTCACCTCTTACTCTTTCTATGGGTCTATGGAATTGTCAATCAGCAGTCAATAAAGCTGACTTCATTCCAGCCTTTGCATCTCATTCTACTCTTAATATATTGGGCTTGACTGAGACCTGGATCCGTCCAGAAGACTCAGCAACCCCTGCTGCTCTCTCTAACAACTTCTCTTTCTCTCACACCCCTCGCCAGTCGGGGAGGGGTGGGGGTACTGGTCTTATCATTTCTAACAATTGGAAATACTCAACTCTCTCTTCTCTATGCAATAACTACTCATTTGAATATCATGCTATTACACTTACATCTCCCATTAAAGTAACAACAGGTAGTTTTTTGCTCTCGGGCTCCCCCTACAGTTGGGAAACAGTATTGTCCTCTACTACTGTCGTAAACTGTCATCCTACATGCACGTGCATTTGTTGACAACCATGATAGCCCTGAACACTGTAGGAGGAGGTCACATGCAGGTGTTCTGCTTGCGTCGCGTGTGTGAAATGTCTTCATCCCAGGTACAGTGGCATATATTTCAGCATGTCATATGAATATAATTTCATGTGTTTTATTTTTTTTATAACGACAAATGATCGCGATGATCACGTTTACAAGCCAGGGTCATTATAGTAGCCTAGTCTATTGGTTACCGTTTTACTGAATCTATATGATACTTCAATGCAATGTTTGAGTGGTTGATAATAACCATATATCGTCAATATTATAATATCAAGCTACCATAAATGAATCTGCAAATTTTACAAATCGATTTGCATTATAGCTTGAGGCAAGACAAATAAACAAATATCACAGACATGTTAGGTATCCTAAAATATGATTTTATTAATAATCTTCCTCCTTTCTTTGTACATCTTGAGTAGACTACACTTTTTAGGTCAAACATTTGCTATTTGCATTTCATCGATTGTAAAGTTCAAATCAGAACGAGAATACTAGCGATAGCTAACCATCAAAAACTAGAATATCGTTTACTAGCTACCAGATTGATAATTCGCTACCACTCTAGCGAATTAGAGAGGTTAGAGAGAGGCATTCTTTTTTCGATGGGGGGTTCGATGCTCCCTGCACACGCAAGGTCTCTCGCTCGCTTTCTCTCTCTGCCGTCCGTGCGCGTTGGAGCACAGTCTCTGTCTCGCGTGCGCGCGCGCTCTAGATTCCGGGAGATTTGAACTAATTTGCGGTATAACTTGTCGATCACGAGTGGCTCAACAGGTAGAGATCTATAGATAAACTCATCTTTCAGGCATTTGACCGACCGGGTTGACAATTTAGCGTGAGAAACCGGGGGTGTGGCGTGTGAGCGTGTGAAACCAATTCAATGCGGGTGTCTCACGGCCAATGCGTGAGAGTTGGCAGCTCTGCAATGTTGATCCTCGTTCTGCCTTTAACCCGATCACTTTCTCTTTTTCTCTTTTTGCTTTGCTCCGATAAAACCTTTGCTTTCTTGTTTTTCTGTGCTGCTTCGGCCATGACTATAACATTTGGCTCGCAAGTCCGATTTTAAGGAAGTGGGGGTGGTGGTGGAAGTGACGTATATGCCGTAAAGCAGTCGAATTTTGTAGTTCTCTTTGTTCGCCGGTTACTACCCGAAACTCGAAGTTTAAAAGTACGATTAAAAAGCTACAGACCCCGTCAGGCTATGGCAGACGTGTCATTCAACCTATTGTAAGTCGATGTACCATCACAAGAGACTTGGAAATATATTATGAAGGCTGAAAAGTTACCTGTTGTTACTTTAAGATCCATATTGTAGTCATATATCGCCCCCCAGGTCAACTGGGAAGCTTTGTAGAGGAGCTGGATGTGCTGCTGTCCTCTTTCCCTGAGGATGGCATCCCACTTGTAGTAGGGGTGCGCCGATCCGATATTCGGTATCGGTATTAGTCCGATACTGGCCAAAATCACTGGATCGGATATTGTATGAATCGCGGGAGTATATTCCGATCCGATACGACCACGGACCTAGTCCTAAACTGTCAAACAAATGCTTAACAACACCTGAGAGACATGCCGTAAAGAGAGATGAGCAACATGCGTCACGCTGCAGCTGCACACAGGGTCGCCAGATTTTCACATCAAAACCCGCCCAATTGCATTTTAAAAAGTAGCCAATCGCGTTTCGGGGTGTGAGAGGGAGTGCGGACTTGGCAACACTGGCGTCACGTGAACAGTAGCTAGAACGAGACTGAGTAAGGTGAGACCTGTCAGCAATTATCATGTCAGCTGTGTGGAGTTATTTTAAAAAAGTGTGTATTTTGTTTTGTAAGTCTCCGCAACGGCGATAGATTGGAGCGCGTCCAAGTGAAGATTGTGCGCGCGCGCCACAAGAGAACACTGTATCCGTGCAACTGATAGCAGCGGCAACGAGCGCTCAGCTTGATTTAAAAAAAAAAAACACATTTTAGCGCTAGGTCTAACTATGTTAATTAATGCTCTGTTAAATGGAGATGTTTTATTTATTTGTATTACATCTGTGCCTCATAATGTTTCAAAAGTGGTGGGGGGCAATATCGATCCTGAGAAAAAGTGGCTGGGACATGTCGCACCCTCAAATTACACCTATGATCCCCAGATGTTACATGTGAAAAACTTTAGAGCTTGGACTGTCTATCCAAAATGTTTTTCCCCTTTATCAGGTGTAATGGCCTAGTAGAGTTTAATTTGTGAGTGCCTTATTGTACTATTCTGTTCTATTGTACATTTTATAATGGAGATACCATTATTTTTATGGTAGGTTATACTTATTTAAGTTATGACTACATAGAGTTTTGTGTTACATCCAGTATTTGGCACTGGAATTATATATTTTTTTATTTGCACAGTTGGACTTTAAATTTAATTAATTGAATGGTGCTGAATAATTAAAAATGCTGCTACAAGTTCTGTTTCAAAATTATTTTAATAAAAATTAAGCAGCAGTAGATGTTGTGGGCTACGTATTTCTTCCTTTTAGGGGAGTAGAATATTTATTGCACTATTTGAGCATGATGCTTTTTAGATGGCTAGGTTAAGCACAGTGCATCCTCCTGACAAACGTGTTATTAACAGCTTAATTAAGAGGGAGAAAAATATGGTATGGTATTGTATCAGTATCGGTATCGGCAGATACTCAAGTTTGTGGTATCAGTATCGGTATCGGACATGAAAAAGTGGTATCGAGCCAGCCCTAACTTGTAGTCTTTGGCGACTTCAACATTCATCCAGAGAAGCCGTATGCAACAGACTTCTTCTCTCTCCTAGCCTCTTTCGATCTCCAACGGCTTATCACCACAGGTACTCACAAGTCAGGCAACCAACTGGACCTGGTTTACACACGCAACTGCATCACAGACAATATTTTGGTGAAACCTCTTAACGTTTCTGACCAATTCCTCATTACTTTCAATCTACAACTCACTACCCATGCACCACCAACTCCCCTACCAGTTACTTTCAGACGAAACCTGCGCTCACTTTCTCCGTCCCATCTTTCCTCTGCTGTGTCATCTTCTCTTCCCTCACCCTCGCATTTCTCATCTCTGGATGTGAATACTGCAACGGATACTTTATGCTCCATTCTAAACTCTTCTTTAGACAACATCTGCCCTCTCTCCTCCAGGCCAGCACACGCTACTCCCTCCAACCCCTGGTTATCTGAGGTTCTTCGTGAACACCGGACCGAACTCAGGGCAATGGAGAGGAAATGGCACAAATCAAAAGACACATAATAATAATAATAATAATTCATTACATTTATATAGCGCTTTTCTAGGCACTCAAAGCGCTTCACATGGAAGGGGGAATCTCCTCAACCACCACCAATGTGCAGCATCCACTTGGATGATGCGACGGCAGCCATAGTGCGCCAGAACGCTCACCACACACCAGCTTACTGGTGGAGAGGAGACAGAGTGATGAAGCCAATCAGTGTATATATATATATATATATATATATATATGGGGATGATTAGGAGGCCATGATGGACAGAGGCCACTGGGCAAATTTGGCCAGGATGCCGGGGTTACACCCCTACTCTTTCGAAAGACATCCTGGGATTTTTAATGACCACAGAGAGTCAGGACCTCGGTTTAACGTCTCATCCGAAGGACGGTGCTCTTTGACAGTATAGTGTCCCCGTCACTATACTGGGGCGTTAGGACCCACACAGACCACAGGGTGAGCGCCCCCTGCTGGCCTCACTAACACCTCTTCCAGCAGCAACCTGGTTTTCTCAGAAGGTCTCCCATCCAGGTACTAACCAGGCTCAGCCCTGCTTAGCTTCAGTGGGCAACCAGTCTTGGGCTACAGGGTGATATGGCTGCTGGCTGCTGGTCACATCTGACCTCAGTAGGTATCAATCTCTGCTCTCTGCCTTTTCTGGTGATGTTCACGCCGTAAAATCTTCATATTTCCACAACAAGATCAACAGCGACTCTAAAGGCCAATTTATACTTCTGCGTCGAGTGTACGCCGTAGTGTACGGCGTACACTACGCACGTAGGCGACGCCGTCATGAGCATTTATACTTCTGCGTTTAGGTCTGCGTTGCTCTGCAGTACAGCGCCGAAACGCTAGTTGGCGGCGGAGGGTTTTAATGTTCCACTGTGTTTAGATTCCTCGCGGCAAGAAGAAGAAGATTCCTCGCGGCTGTTTTGAGTTTAGGTTACTACAAGCAATGTCGACTGAAAGAGAGCAGATCATGTTGGAGTTGGAGCTTATCGAGGTGGAAAAGGTAATTTTGTTGTTTTTTTTTAACAGTTTCGCTGTACTTAGACTTTAAAAATGGCGGGCGGTGCAGAAGAACACGCCGGAAATACATAGGAGGAAACGCATTGCTCCCAAGCGGACCAATCACAGATCTTGCGGTCCGCGTCGTCGCGACGTGTAGTTACATTTTTGAGGAGGTGCGCGTCAGGTTACGGCGAAGGGCACGGCGTATGGTACGCGTCTGTGCGTATGCTACGCCGTACCTACTGCGCGCACCTGACGCAGAAGTATAAATTGCCTTTAACACACGTTCACTGTTCAAGACATTCAACTCTCTCCTTTGTCCACCACCCACCTCCTCGCTAACTGCTGATGATTTTGCTAACTTCTTCACTAACAAAACTACAACTATTAGCAGTCAGTTCTCAGCTTCACACACACAGGAACCCAGACTAACCTTTCCCACAGCCAACAACCTTCTCTCCTCCTTCACTCCACTAACCGAGGAAGAAGTATCTAAACTTCTCCTCTCTAGTCATCCTACAGCCTGCCCTCTAGACCCCATCCCCTCACACCTTCTACAAGCAATCTCTCCCACACTTCTTCCAGCTCTCACACACATCATCAACTCACCCTTCCACACTGGCATTTTCCCTACAGCATTTAAGCAGGCTCGGGTAACTCCACTGCTTAAAAAAACAACGTTAAAAACATCACTTTTAGTGAATCACAGACCTGTATCTCTCCTACCATTCATTGTGAAAATACCTGAACGAGTTGCTTTCAACCAAGTATCATCTTTCCTGTCTCTGAACAACCAGCTGGATGTCAACCAATCTGGCTTCAAGAAAGGGCATTTAACCGAGACTGCATTGCTGTCGGTCACCGAAGCCCTGCGGATCGCAAAAGCTACTTCCAAATCATCAGTTCTCATCCTCCTGGATCTGTCTGCTGCCTTCGACACTGTGAACCATCAGATCCTTCTGTCCACCCTCTCTTCACTGGGCATCACAGGTACTCCTCTCCACTGGTTTGAGTCCTATCTCACAGGCAGGTCCTTCAGGGTCACATGGAGAGGTGAGGTATCCAAAGCACATCAACTGACCACAGGGGTTCCCCAGGGTTCAGTTCTTGGACTGCTCCTCTTCTCCATTTACACCACATCACTGGGACCCATCATACAGGCACATGGTTTCTCTTACCATTGCTATGCTGATGACACCCAGCTCTACCTCTCAGTTCAACCAGATGATCCCACAGTAGCTGTACGTATCTCAAGCTGTCTGGCGGACATCTCGGCATGGATGAAGGAACATCACCTGCAGCTCAACCTGGCAAAGACTGAGCTTCTCGTCCTCCCTGCCAATCCGTCTCTACAGCACGACTTCACTATCCAGCTAGATTCTTCCTCAATCACCCCATCAAGGTCAGTCAGAAATCTTGGAGTAATCTTTGATGATCAGCTGACCTTCACAGACCACATTACAAAGACAGCTCGATCATGCAGGTTTGCTATGCACAACATCAGGAAGATCAGGCCTTTCCTAACTGAGCATGCAACACAACTTCTCGTCCAGGCCCTGGTCATTTCTAGGCTTGATTACTGCAATACTCTTCTGGCTGGACTTCCATCATGTGCAACTAAACCTCTACAAATGATCCAGAATGCTGCAGCTCGTCTGGTCTTCAACGAGCCCAAAAGGGCCCACGTCACTCCTCTGTTCATCTCTCTGCATTGGCTACCACTCGCTGCTCGAATCAAGTTCAAGGTGTTGACACTTGCGTACAGATTGACCACAGGATCAGCTCCCTCCTACTTCCACTCACGACTACAAGTCTACATCCCTACCAGAAGCCTACGATCAGTCAATGAGCGATGGCTCGTGGTACCATCACAGAGAGCCTCAAAATCACTCTCCAGAACATTCTCATTCATGGTACCATGCTGGTGGAATGATATGCCCACCCTCATTCGGAATGCAGAAAAAAAACACTGAAAACTCATCTTTTCCGTGAGCACTTAACATGAAAAAAAAATGTAAATGTAAATGTAAAATTGGACAGTTGAAGACTGGAAAAATGTTGCCTGGTCTGATGAGTCTCGATTTCTGTTGAGACATTCAGATGGTAGAGTCAGAATTTGGCGTAAACAGAATAAGAACATGGATCCATCATGCCTTGTTACCACTGTGCAGGCTGGTGGTGGCGGTGTAATGGTGTGGGCGATGTTTTCTTGGCACACTTTAGGCCCCTTAGTGCCAATTGGGCATCGTTTAAATGCCACGGCCTACCTGAGCATTGTTTCTGACCATGTCCATCCCTTTATGGCCACCATGTACCCATCCTCTGATGGCTACTTCCAGCAGGATAATGCACCATGTCACAAAGCTCGAATCATTTCAAATTGGTTTCTTGAACATGACAATGAGTTCACTGTACTAAAATGGCCCCCACATTCACCAGATCTCAACCCAATAGAGCATCTTTGGGATGT
This sequence comes from Rhinichthys osculus, assembly GCA_029959095.1. Lineage (NCBI taxonomy): Eukaryota > Metazoa > Chordata > Actinopteri > Cypriniformes > Leuciscidae > Rhinichthys > Rhinichthys osculus. The sequence goes on from JARWKJ010000003.1 coordinate 3,242,459, forward strand.
GGTGGAACGGGAGCTTCGTGCCCTGGATGTGCATCCCACAAATCTCCATCAACTGCAAGATGCTATCCTATCAATATGGGCCAACATTTCTAAAGAATGCTTTCAGCACCTTGTTGAATCAATGCCACGTAAAATGAAGGCAGTTCTGAAGGCGAAAGGGGGTCAAACACAGTATTAGTATGGTGTTCCTAATAATCCTTTAGGTGAGTGTACATGCGTGTGTGTGTGTGTGTGTGTGTGTGTGTGTGTGTGTGTGTGTGTGTGTGTGTGTGTGTGTGTGTGTATTTATATATACAAAATAATTATACACCGTACGTACACACACTTATATTATGTAAACACAAACTTTTATTTTGAATGTGACTAATCGTTTCACAGCCCTACTCCAAACACAGGGATTGCTGTATAATTAATGCTTTCGATCACAATAAAATAAATGGTAAACCAAGAGTAGAGCTGCACGATTCTGGATAAATCATGAGATTCATGATTGTTTTGTTTCAAATAGCGTTCACGAGTAGAAAATTAAACAAAAAAACCACGTAATTTACTAGTTCTGAGAAAATGCAGCAATCTATTTTTAAAAATGTAATACATTTGAATTATTATTATTTATTTTTAATCAACTTGAGTGAATTATTCAATGACTCTCTCATAAAGACTCCATTTGTTTCATTACTGGATGAATCAGAATCACTCTTGAATGAATGAATCAATGACAAATAGAACATTTTAACAGGCGCTTGCCGCCACCTACTGGTGTAACGCTGTAATTGATAGCGTCAAGTTTACTTTATTATTTATCAATGTTTATATCTGAACTATACACTTTTATCCCAGTACTTCTGTGATCATTTAAATGATTGTAAGACAGAAATAATGATACTGTGTGGTTGAAAAGAAGAGTTTATGAAGTTTTTTCAGATCTATACATGTCAACGGCTGTCTCTGGATCAGAACACAGATCTGAATTTTCGCTAAGTTTTATAAGTTTTAATATACAGAGAGCCGAATCACTGTCATTTTGGAATAAAATCACGTGGGTGTTTGAATCGAGATTGCGATCTTTTAATGATTAATCGTGCAGCTGTAACCAATAGTTGCATATAAGCCATCGAAATGAAAATAATAAGAGCATATAATCAAGATGTGTTGACTGAAAACGTGTGTGTTTCCCAGGAGCTGTTGGAGTTCCTCTGCCAGGAGTGGAAGTGCGTATCATGATGACGAACTCCAGCACTGTGATCGCGGACGGCAACAGAAAGGGAACCCAGGTGCCTAAAAACCTTTTTGAAATATGAATTTTGCGCGATTTATGGGAGTAACTTCTGTTAAACTGTAAACAAACAGCAATTGCCAATATAAACTTGTTTAAGATTTGCTCTATGAATGCAATCATAATAATTTGCAAGAAAACTTACAATAAAGTGACCCAATTCTCCTCACTCTTCAACATTTGAATATTAAAATTATTATTATTATTTTTTTTTTAAGTATTAAAAAATTACTATCAGCAAACCATGAATAACCCCAAAAATGAATAACGGACAACAATTACCGAATTATTATTATTATTATTATTTATTTATTTATTTATTTATTTATTTTCAATGAAAGGAATGTACTATATTTTAGATTGATAATGTTTTTTATTTATTATTTTGTATTTTTAGGGGATTTTATGGTAATACATTATATTTACGCAGTAGCTATAATCCATTTATTCACGTTTTGAGCATAGCCCAGAAAATTTAATTTCCAAATTAATCTGTCGTAAATCTTGATTGCTTTAAAGCACAGACTTAAGTTTAATCTATTTATAAAGACGACACTTGGCAAATTATTGCTGAAGTGAAAAAAGTTTTAAAAAGTGAACTTAAAAAAAGTTACAGAATTTTACGTTTATTGTTATGAAAAATGCACAAAAAATACTATTTTCAATTTTTATATGAAATCTATATTTTCAAAAAGACGTTTTACTTTAACACAGCAAGAACATTAAAGCTAAACCTAAACAAGTCGTCTTCCAAATTTGAGGTTGATATCTAAAAAAAAATTGCTTTATTTATTCAGATGTTGTTCGGCTGCAGTACCAAACGCTTCCACTAGAGGAAACTCGTCTCCCATTCATTTCCGATGCGCTCATTTCTGAACACGAGGAGCACAAGTGTGACTATTTTTTTATGGACCATTTAACCTTTTCGAATCATGTCCATTATATTTTTGTGTGTTCACACAGCAAGTGCCAAAACCTTTACCAAGTTTCTTACCATTCCGATGAAGTAAAAAAAAACAACATTTTTGACCAAGGAGAGAGTTAAATTGATCCGAGTAAAGGATACTTAAAGGGTTAGTTCACCCAAAAATGAAAATGATGTCATGATGTATTAATGATGTATTTTCGATGCTTCAACACACTCTAACTAACCCACTGATGTCACATGGACTACTTTGATGATGTCTTTATCTCCTTTCTGGACAAGGACAGTATACCGTACACACATTTACAATGGAGGGACAGAAAGCTCTCGGACTAAATCTAAAATATCTTAAACTGTGTTCTGAAGATGAACGGAGGTCTGACGGGCTTGGACCGACATGAGGGAGAGTCATTAATTACATCATTTTTGGGTGAACTACCCCTTTAAGAACACTATAATTAGTGAGGAAGTCCTACTGACTTTGAGTCCTTCGAGTGTCTGAACCCGTGTGTGTGTGTGTGTGTGTGTTGTTCGCAGGTGAAGGCTGGTTTGGAGGGGAAGGAGGGTGAACTGCTGGTTCGAGGTTCTTCTGTCTTTCAGAAGTACTGGAATAAACCTCAGGAGACGGCAGACACTTTCACTGAGGACGGGTGGTTCAAGACCGGTACTGTCCTCTATGCTCGTATGCTAATGCATGTACAGAATATGTGGAGCTTGATGAGGGTTTGATTGTCTGAGTGAAGCACATAGAAGGAGAGAGAGGAGAAGACATACTAATGGTCCAGTTTTTGATACCATAAAAGCAGGACTTTTTTTTTTTTTATTCAGGCAAGAAGGAAAATTCTGTCATGATTTATTGATTCAGCTTCATGTCATTCCAAACCTGCTCCTGTGCATTAACACACAGGTGAAACTCGAAAAATTAGAATATGGTGCAAAAGTTCATTTATTTCAGTAATTCAACTTAAAAGCTGAAACTAATATATTATATAGACTCATTACATGCAAAGTGAGATATTTCAAGCCTTTATTTGTTATAATTTTGATGATTATGGCTTATGAAAACCTTTTCACAATATTCTAATTTTGAATTTGAAATCATCAAAATAATAACAAATAAAGGCTTGAAATATCTCACTTTGCATGTAATGAGTCATTAGTTTCCCCTTTTAAGTTGAATTACTGAAATAAATGAACTTTTGCACCATATTCTAATTTTTCGAGTTTCACCTGTGCATAACTCATGTGTCATAATGTTATGAAGCTGTAAAGCAACTTTCTGGTTGCACCTGTGCACATATAAACTTAAAACCAATGTTGTTTTATGCCCTTAATGTCAAACCTGGTATGTTTTGAGAGATGTGGCACAGGTTATTAGTTATTAACCTTAAAAAACATTTGTTGCTTGAGATGACAATGGCAAATGATGACAATAATGTGTATTGTTTGTATTCATGTTGGCCTCATATGGCTTTGAACTGAAGATAAAACAAACATCGCATGCGG